>OVAN01000085.1:0-97739 GCA_900406275.1 Anastatica hierochuntica | reverse complement strand
ATAAGAGTTACATCTTCGGCTGCAAAAGACTTTTTCATACCGAAACAAGTCGATCAAAACTANCAAAAGACTTTTTCATACCGAAACAAGTCGATCAAAACTATATATAAGTTATGTGAAATGGAAGTTATTGCACAGAGTTTTTAGCTCTGCTCTTCAAGTTCTTGCCACTCAGGTGAATCTAGAATTTGAAAATTGGAGTTCTATTACAAGATTGAGTTCAATGATTTGCTGATTTTGTCAAGAAATGTTTGGTTTTTGTGTTGGTTGTAGGCGATGTTTCGAGCTATAGGAATTGGACAATCTCGGTCACTTGCTTCATCTGCTGCTTTTAATTGGATACTTAAAGATGGACTTGGACGGTTAAGTAGATGTATCTACACTGCAAGTCTTGCTTCTGCTTTCGACACAAATTTGAAGGTAATATCATATCGTAGTTTAGTAGCTACTTCTTGAATCTTTTTGTTACTAACACTCTTTAGAACGGCAGAGAGTTAGGTTCTCGACGTCTGTACTCTTTAGTCTAAGCATTGGAGTTGAGTTAATGACTCCAGTATTCCCTCAATACTTCCTTCTGTTAGCTTCCATTGCCAACATCGCGAAACAGATTAGCCTGTCGTGCTACTTAGCAACCGGTGTAAGGTTTCGTATTCTTGATTTTTCCTTGTGAATGTTAGTGTTTTTATGCTTGACATTCGATGTTTTCACATTTGCAGTCAGCTGTTCATCGAAGCTTTGCTGTAGCCGATAACCTCGGTGAAGTTTCTGCAAAGGCACAAACAAACCTTTTTTCTTTTGTTTGTTTTCATCATGTATATGCTCTGATTTTTGTTTGTTAATTTTCAGATTCAAACCGTGTGTTTCGACAACCTTGGTCTCCTACTGGCCGTTCTTCTAACTATGCTATTCCGAAACAACCAAAGGTTAGATGATTCTAATACTGTTGAGTTATTTCATTTGTGAGATTGTTGCAGAATGACCTGACTTGTTATTATGTTAGACTGCAGGCAGCTCTACGGTTTGTTCTATATCCGATATTCTCCGCAATTGATCTCCTTGGCATTTATCAAGGGCTCAAGCATATTCCCTCAATACTTAGATTCGGATCTCGTCGTCGTCGATGACATCGCTAAGCTTTGGGAAACAAGTCTAGACTCGAGGATAATCGGAGCTCCAGAGTATTGCCACGCGAATTTCACAAAGTACTTCACTGGAGGGTTCTGGTCCGACGAGAGATTCTACTGTACATTTCGTCGGAGGAAGCCGTGTTACTTCAACACAGGTGTGATGGTGATTGATCTAAAGCAATGGAGAAGAGGTGGATACACTAAACGAATCGAGAAATGGATGGAGATTCAAAGAACAGAGAGGATCTACGAGCTTGGCTCTCTCCCACCGTTTCTTCTTGTTTTCGCCGCCGATTTCTCACCGGTGGAACCAACATTGGTCAGGTAGTGGTAAGCCATGCTTAAGACTTGACTCAAAACGTCCTTGTCCATTAGATGATCTATGGACTCCTTATGACATATATCGACACTCTCATTGACGCCGGTTTTTTCGCCTGTTGCACGGTAACATTCTGATCACAAAACTCGTTGTCTTGTTCTTCTTTCAAATGTCTTGATTGTTCATCAGTAGTTGAACCACTATCTTGAAGCTTAACTAATCTTTATGTGGCTATGGCTATGGCATATTATAGAATCTTGAAGGGAAGGGTGTAAGATTGTTTGTAAGATTAGAATGTCTCTTTGCTTGTATCTAGTTTGAAACACCATTGTTTTTTTCATCAAATGGCCAATGTGTGGCTCCTACTAAATGAATGTTCATCAGACAAAAGAAGTCTTGTCTTTTTTAACCAGTATCATGATGCATTTAGCTCAGAGATATAGTGACTCTAGGAACTTAAATCATGTGTGAACAATGTTCTTTTCGCCATCTCTATTAACACAACTAACTAGAGTTGCAAAAACTGTTGTCTTTGTTGTTTGTGTTGGTATCTAAAAATGTCGAATTCGTTTCGGACCCCATTGTAGGTGACAATGGCCTCTTAAAATCAAGCTTGAGCTAGCTAGTTATGTTCTAATCTCATGTGGGTGTATGTAGGAAATCTTTAACCTGGTGCAAGTATAATCGTTCGTCTTTTTGATGTGATTCAATCGATAGAACATAAAGATTTGTCCGGTGAAAAATTGTAGTTATAGATGTTTCTATATTAACAACTATCAATTATGAATCATAAAAATATTTAATCAAATAATTAAAGATCTACTTTGTAGTAAATTTCAAGTGTTCATTTTCAAATTGAGTGAAGATCTACTCTCTAGTATTTATTCCAACAACAACAACATAACATTTCAAGTGTTTTGTAGATCCTAATTTAAATAATAATAAAAGTATGTTTTATTTAATTAATTAATTACTATCCGTATCTAGTGATGTGTAACTTATTCAAAGATTAATCTAATTTTTAAAATGATCATGTCATTTGCAAAAAGCCCAAAAGAAAAAAATTAATATTAATTATAAAGCAAATCTAATATAACTGAAAAAAAAGAATATTTTGGAGAAGATGTATTAAATTAAACATATAGTTCCTAAGAAAAGTAACAAGATCCTTTGGGTCCTCTTCTTCAATCTTTGAATCGGACATTATCAATCTCTGTCTCAAAAAAAATTCCCCCATAGCTATCTTCTTCTTCTTCTTCTTCTTGCTCTCGCATGAAAAAACCCTAACTTTTATCTCTCTCTCTCTCTGAATCATTCTTCTTCTTCTTCTTCTGCTTCTTCGCATGTGCAAAAGCTATCAACATCTGTTTGATTGAAAGCAAAGTTTTCTTCTTTTTATCTTTCTCTTTCAACCCGTAACGGAAGAAATTGATAAAAAGTGTATATATCAAGACAACCCACCAAACTACAACAAACAACAAAACAAGAAACAACACACACATTGTGTTGTTCCTTAAAGACCCAGCAAGCAGATAATTTTTCTTCTTCTTCTTCCTGACATTTTCTTGTTTGTTTTTCTGGTGATTTGAGGTCATCATTTCACCTTTTTCTTCAATGTGGGTTCGCATTTGGTGGTGATTATATTTCTACGGCTTGTGTGGTTTGCTCTTTTGGATTAACCATTTAAAGGAGAAAACTTTCAATGGCTTTGTTCAGAAAGTTTTTCTACAGAAAGCCTCCTGAAGGGTTAGTGGAGATCTCTGAGAGGGTTTATGGTATGGCTTCTTCTTTCTTTAGATTCTCTCTTTAGCTCTCAAAGTGTTGGGTTTTTAGAAAGTTTTGAGCTTTTGGGTCTTAAAGTTTAAAGTGTAATGTCTTAGTTTTGCTAAGGCTTGTTGGTTGAACTTATGTAGCATGTGATAGCTTAATATGTCTCATAGATTCTGTAAAGTTTGAATCTTAAAGCTTTGTTAGGAAGTAGTTTTCCTCTCGCATCCTCTGGTCTTCAATAATAAACCTTTTACTTTCAGTGATAAAGTTATCTTTTGATGTTGATATTTGCAGTGTTTGATTGTTGCTTAACCACGGATATGTTGGAAGATGAAGAGTACAGAGTTTATGTTGGCCGCATAATGAGTCAGCTACGAGAACAGTTTCCGGGTGGATCATTCATGGTGTTTAATTTCCGGGAAGGAGAAAGCAGAAGCCTAATGGAGACTGTACTCTCTGAGTATGACATGACCATCATGGACTATCCTCGCCATTACGAAGGTTGCCCTTTGCTTACAATGGAGACGGTTCATCACTTTCTTAAATCAAGTGAAAATTGGTTATTGTTAAGTCAACAGAATATCTTATTGTCACACTGCGAGCGAGGTGGCTGGCCGGTTTTAGCTTTTATGCTTGCTTCGCTCTTGTTATACCGCAAACAGTTTAGGGAAGAACAGAAAACACTAGAGATGATTTATAAGCAGGCTCCCAGTGAGTTATTGCAGCTAATGTCTCCACTAAATCCGTTGCCTTCGCAGTTGAGGTTTCTTCAGTATGTTTCAAGTAGGAATGTTGGGTCACAGTGGCCACCTATAGATCGAGCCCTTACGTTAGACTGTATCAAACTTAGAATGATTCCTGATTTTGATGGTGAGGGTGGTTGCAGACCCTTATTTAGAATATATGGACAAGATCCTTTTATGGCTTCTGATCGGACTTCAAAAGTCCTTTTCTCAATGCCCAAAAGAAGCAAAGCTGTTCGGCATTATAAGCAGGTGCAACAGAGAACTTTTTTTCATCCTGTGTTTGTTCATTCAGTCGCTTCTCAGTAATCACAGTTTTATGCTTCATGATAGTCCTAAATTTTTGTCAACTGTTGCAGGCAGATTGTGATCTGGTGAAGACTGACATCCGTTGCCATATTCTTGGTGATGTCGTGCTTGAGTGCATTACCCTAGATAGTGATCATGAGAGGGAAGAAATGATGTTTCGTGTTGCGTTCAATACTGCATTTCTTAGATCAAACATTCTCATACTTAACCGCGGCGAAATTGATGTACTGTGGAACACAACGGATCGGTTTCCCAAGGATTTCAGAGTGGAGGTGACTATTCATCTTATTTTTCTTTAAAAAGTATTCAGTTTTTTGTGATACATAATCTTTCCAAGTCAAGAAAGAACTAACATTCTGTGTGTTTGTTCAGGTTGAATTTTCGGAGATGGATTCTGGTAGTAATCTTGTCTACGTTGATATGCCACATATGGAGGAAAAAGATGGTCTACCTGTGGAAGCATTTGCTAAGGTTCAGGAGATTTTCAGTGATGCTGAATGGTTGGATCCAAATTCTGACGTTGCCGTGAGTGTTTTTAACCAAATAACAGCAGCAAATATCCTTCAAGAAAGCTTGGAATCAGGTTCTCCTCGAAGCCCTGATTCACGTAGCCTATTGGAATCGGCACTTGAGAAAGTTAGGGAGAAAACCAAGTTGATGATAACGGAAAATATTGCTGCAAGTCCTGATGCATTCTCTCCAGAGTGGAAAGATAAAGATACAGCCTCCTGTCATAAATTTTATGCAGATCCAAATTCACTCATCAAAAAGGTGGATGAACCACATGGACTCCAAGTTTCAGTCCAAAGAACAGCTCACTCGAAGATAATTTCACCTCGAGTGGTTCAAAGTCCAACATCGTCACCAGTTTTAAATCGTAGCCCCACACAAGGATCACCTGCTTCAGTATCCAGATATCACAGCTCCCCCTCTACCCTTGGGATCACGTCAATATTACACGATCATGGTACATGTAAAAGTGAAGAAGCTACTTCGCCGTCACCAGGCTCACCGTCCATTTCGTTTCGTTCATCATTGCATTCTCTGACACCATCACTACTTAAAGCTTCTCCACAACACTCATCCACACTTCTTCCTTCGAACAACCTCCCTCCAGCAGAAGCAACAGCTACACCACCAGCGTTGCCACTGTTAAAGCCACTTAGGATATTGTCTCCTCCTCCTCCTCCACCCCCACCTCCTATATCCTCTCTGCGGTCTGCTCCTTCCCCAGGTCCCAGCACCAGTTCCACAGCAACACAAGGGCCACCTCCGCCTCCACCTCCGCCACAACCTCAACGTTCTGCAAAGTCATTTACTCCCCTGCCACCACCATTACCACCTGTAAAGAAATTAGTAGCTACGACTAACCATCCACCTCCCCCACCACCACCTTTCCGTTCCAATTCTCTGGCGGTAAAATCCCCTCCTGTTCCTCCTCCGCCAGCCCCTGCACCTCCTCCTTCTCGTTCTCATAATGGGGGTTGTAATGGAAATATTCCTCCAGTCCCTGGACCTCCATTGGGTTTAAAGGGGCGTGGGCTTTTACAGATGAATCTTAAAGGTCAGGGTCAAACGAGAAAGGCCAACTTGAAACCGTATCATTGGTTAAAGCTTACAAGGGCAGTGCAAGGAAGTTTATGGGCTGAAGCGCAGAAACCTGATGAAGCTGCTAAGTATGATTTTGTGGTTCTTCATACAGTGTCTGTGATTTTCTTTCATTTGTTAACTCTGGCATCTCCTAACTCAGTCATTTCTATTCTAGTGCTCCAAATTTTGACATCTCTGAGCTTGAGAAACTATTCTCAGCAGTGAATCCTAGCTCTGAAAATGAAAGCAAAGGTGGGAAAGCAGGTCGACGTGCCCGGCCTAAAGTTGAGAAAGTGCAGCTGGTAATTGATTGCAGTGACCATTCTGATGTCCTTGAACTTTTTAAATCTTTTAGTTTCCAAGTTTCAGTACACGAAAATAAAGATCCATTGGTACATCTGTTAGATTGTAGCTGACAGTTGCTCTATTTTCGTCTTCTAACTTTGTCTATTAGTTTTTCAGATTGAGCTCAGACGAGCATACAACTGTGAGATCATGCTTTCTAAAGTTAAAATACCTTTGCCTGATCTGATGGTAAGTATAACTTTTTATCTCGCAAGATACCGGTTGGCAAGTTCTTGGCTTGATCTCTATACTAAGCTCCACTGCTCGGTTAATGCAAAATTTAATCTGCCTTCTTCTTCATCTTGGGCTACAGAGTTCTGTTCTTGCATTGGATGAGTCGGTGATAGATGTTGATCAAGTTGACAATCTAATCAAGTTTTGTCCAACAAAAGAAGAAACAGAATTGCTGAAGGTATTTTTATTTCTGGTTCTTCTCTAAAAACTTTCTGCCCCTGTAGACCACTATCATCAGGCGATAGCTTCTTTAGTGAGACACTGATGCTACATCTCCTGTCCTGGTTTTCTTGCTATATGTAGGGTTACACTGGAAATAAGGAAACTTTGGGACGATGTGAGCAGGTTGGTCCGTTGCATCCACTTTCATATTCCGAGTGTTCCTTTTTGAGTTTCCAGGACCATTCTCTGTCTTTCTTGGCTGACCAACCATCATGCCTTCTATGCAACCTAAATATAAACAAACCAACGATCAAAACAAGACACAGATTACAATCTTATAGATGTGTACACTTTCTTCTCTATTTCGTACTGACAGTTATTTTCTTACTTTTCTTGCGATAGTTCTTTTTAGAATTGCTGAAAGTTCCTCGAGTGCAGACCAAGCTAAGGGTTTTCTCATTCAAGATGCAGTTCCACTCCCAAGTAGGAGAATCAACTGGAGTTTGTATGTTTTCAATGCTTTTGAGTTTCTGAAAACTTATATCCGTACATGGTTGTTTTTCCAGGTTACTGATCTTAAACGAGGTTTGAATGTCGTACATAGTGCAGCCAATGAGGCAAGTTTATTCTTCATGCGAATAGTTTGTGGACCACAGAGATTCATACGGGTTATTTTCCACCCATGACTCTATTGCATGTTACAATTTCCAGGTTAGAAGCTCGGTCAAGCTAAAACGAATCATGCAAACAATACTTTCCTTGGGCAATGCCTTGAACCACGGAACTGCAAGGGGTGAGTATATTATCTATTGCCTTTACACAGCCAGATAGTGTTTTTCTTAAAGAGAGACATTGGTTTGTTCAAGAATATGAATACACCCTCTGCAGTCCGCATCGTCTTTTATATACTTCTTCTCTTTTGACAGGCTCAGCTATTGGATTTCGCTTAGATAGTCTTCTGAAACTCACTGACACTAGATCCCGCAACAGCAAGATGACTCTGATGCACTATCTCTGTAAGGTAGGAGATTTTTCAATTGTTTCCCATTCTTTTTTTTTTGGTATTGTGTTAAGATTCTTTGTTCGTAACTCGAATACTATATATGCTCTTAACATGCATGAGTCTTTATATCTACGTTACCTCTCTCAAAAACGTCTCTCTTTGCAGGTGCTTGCCGAAAAACTTCCGGAGCTACTTGATTTTCCAAAAGACCTGGTGAGCTTGGAGGCAGCAACAAAGGTAGTTCTGCTTTTCTTAGGAAAGACATCCTTCTAGCCTTTAGTGATAATCTCTCTGACAGTATTCTTTGATGGCAGATTCAACTAAAATATCTGGCTGAGGAGATGCAAGCAATTACCAAAGGGTTGGAGAAAGTGGCAGAAGAATTGACTGCATCTGAAACTGATGGATCAGTATCAAAACACTTTCGTATGGTAAAGCTTAATTAGATATTTGAGAAGCCGGTTTAGCTAATAATTGCTTTTGTTTTATCATCTGCTTAGCCTTTTTCCTTTTTTATGCAGAACGTGAAAGAGTTTCTTAGTTTAGCTGAAGGAGATGTTAGGTCCTTGGTTTCTCTTTACTCAACAGTGGTAGGACTCTCTTCTTTTTTGCATTTCTGAAGTACTTTACTATCAACACTTAAAAAGTTGGCGCTATTAAACCGATGTTTTCCTCATGGATGTCTTAGGGTGGAAGCGCTGATGCTTTGGCGTTATATTTTGGAGAGGATCCAGCTCGTGTCCCATTTGAGCAAGGTAACATTTCGATGCAAACTCAAAAACTAATTTTCATGCATATTACCCATTTGGGTTTTGGAGTAGTGTCCTTTGTGTCCCTGGCTTGAACAAATACCTTGTGTTTGATTCTGTATCTGCAGTTGTATCCACACTGCAAAACTTTGTGAGAATATTTGTGCGGTCACACGAGGAAAATTGCAAGCAAGTCGAGTTTGAGAAGAAGAGAGCACAGAAAGAAGCTGAGAATGAGAAACTTAAGAAAGATTACGAGAACTGAAACATCGTAAGCACACGTAAAAAAAGGATCTTGTTTCTCTCTCTCGCGAACTCCTCGAGTCACAGTCCTGGGAACCAGAAACCACATGTCGCAGCTCCTACTTTGCGGGTAATACCCATTCTGACATAAAGTTAGAGAGCTTCCCCATTTAGCTCATATCATCAGGCAAGACAAGGCTTTGGATTTAGTCTTTTAGATTAGAAAAAACAGGAGGAAACTTTGCTCCTCCGACAGGTCAGCTTGAATCCGGCGAGTAGGCAATGAAGAAGACGTGAAGATTCAGCTTTGTGATTTGATGGCAATAGCATTTAGATAGACTCAAACAGGAGCTTTTGAGCCCCTTCCCTGGTTTAATACAGAAACAGAAATGCAACTTCTTTGTGTATAAAGTTTTGGGAAGGGTAAGGAGATGTGTGTATATATATTGAGTGAATGTGTTTGTGTGTGTGTGTGTGTTATCATCATTTTACAATTTTACATCCAATGAAATACTTAGGCTTCTCTCTTTATGATAATACATAAACACTAACATTTTAAAGATGAATAAGTAAACTAACACAAAAAGGTTTCATGTGTCCTTTTGAAGCAATAGAGATGAAAGTTCATTACAACCATCACCATTATTCTTCGTTGGAGTTTGTTCATTTCGACGCCTGCGCTTACCATAACCACTGTAAACCGCAACCTCTTGCCATCCTCCAAACGTCAAACTGTTTGAGAATGTATCTTTCACACTCTCCATAACTTCCCTCTCTACCGGAGACAATCTCTCTAGCGAAATCCCTGAAGAAGCTTCCTCAAATTCCCGCATACAAGCGATCTACGGAAAATCAAATACAAATTAATTTTGCCGGTTTCGATTATAGCATGTTTTAAAGCATAAAGATTCAACCTTTTCTTACCATGTTCATGACTTGAGACTCGAGAAAAGCTTCTCGGTATAGTTTGGTGATGCTGATCCGTGCATACCATTCCATGTAAGCTCCATCATCCACCATATTTCCACCTACAGGACTGTCCACGATGTGGTCTCCACGTTCAGCCCATTCCTCGCAGGCTAGACTCATAGATGTCTCCAAGTCATCGAGCCGCCGGTTCTTTCTGTCACGGCGTTTCACTTTCTGAGGTATTGGTTGCCGTTTCCCAAACTGCCGCAGACACCTATCTGGAAAATGCAACTCTATCTTCTCAAAGCATACAAGAGTCGTTTTCGATCTTCCTAGAATCAGCTTGGCTTTAATGTGTGGAGGAATGATGTTCTCAAATCTTTCAAACGGGCACCAAGTGATCTGCATTTTCGAAAACTACTAAACTAACAACATTACCAATAAACGCATTCTTAGGAGTCAGTTAAATGGCTTACCTTGCTTGGATCAAGTTCATCAAGCTCTCTGCGGTATTCAGATATATCGGTTTTGGATCTGCTGCCTTTACCTTTCCACAAAAGAGCAAGCGGGAAAGAAACTTCTGATTTCTCTGGTCTACCAACATCCAAGTGAAAGTAGCTCCAACACTATGTATAATAAGCAACCGTAAAGACAACGAAATCAAATGGACATAAACCCGAAAATGCAGACTAAAACATAGAGCAACCTGTAGCAATGTCAAGCAACCGCAAATATTGCTCTGAGACTTAAGCGACGCGTTACCAAGAGCTCGGTAAAGACAAGCCAATGCAGCAGCACCCCAAGCATATCTCCCAGCTTGATCAAAATCCTCAAACAAAGACAAATACTTAACAGAGACTTTATCACCATCAGTAGTAGCAAAAATGGTGCTACCAACAAGGTACAAAAGATAAGCTCGAGTATGGCATTTGATAACATCAAAAGAAGCTTCTTCAGGACACTCAGAGAATGTTCTTTTAAGCCAATTAAGCTTAACCCTCGAGCAATTAACTTCTTTGTTAGCAGCAGATGGAAGTTTCCCTAAGAGTCTACCACACATATCCATAGCAACTTCATCTCCTACTTTAGAACCAACAATGGGATCACCATCAATCTCAAGACCAAGAACTAAAGAAACTTGGTCAAGGGTTATAGTCATTTCTCCTAAAGGAAGATGAAAAGTGTTGGTCTCTCTCCTCCATCGCTCAACGAGAGCAGAGATTAGCGAATTGTTTAGTGTCATTGGACCGATTTTGCGAAAGAATCCGAAACCGGCTTTGTCCACAAGCTTGATTTGTTCATCGGTGAGTTTCCATTGATGGAGTAATGAAGTATGTTCTTGACAACGAAGTAGCCCTCGTTCCTAAGGGGGAGAAGAGAAGACATTGAATCTCAAAAATCGAAACTTTCGAGGAAGAAGAAGAAGAAGAAGATGAAACCTGTCCTTCCCAAATAGCAGAAGAAACATGGAGATCTTGCTCGTAGAGAACAGATGGATCAACGGGTCCAACATCAATATCCATGGCGATTTCTTTAAACTCGATATCAGAGAAAAGTTACGAACTTTTCATTGAAGAGGGACACGAATCTAAATTCTCAACACTGATGAAGAAGATGGACTTTGGTTTATATTTTTATTTTCTGGGTCTTTATCAATTGTACCGGTTTTTTTGTTTGGTTATGTTAGACCGATTACATAAACCTATCACAACGTTTGATTTAGGGATCGGCATTTCCGGTTTCGGTTCGGATTCGGGTCGGATCTGTATGGGTCCGGGTTTTTAAATATCGAAATTCTGCACTCGTTCGGATTTTTTCTCGGTTCGGGTCTGTTCGGATCGGGTTTAGTAACATAGAAAAAAGTATTTCAAGATTCGGTTCGGGTACTTTCGGGTTCAGATTCGGGTATTTTCGATTTTTTAAAGATTTTTCCCAATTTTTTTTGAGGTTTTTCGGGGTTTGGTTTCAAATTCGGGTTCGCGATTTTCTGATTAGGTATTTCGGATTTTGAGTTCGAGTTTGGGTCCGGATTTTTTGAATATTTCGGAATTCGGGTTAGAGGTTTAGGATTTATGGCTTAAGGGTTTTAGGTTTTTTTCGGGTACCGGTAATATTTCGTGTTCGGTTCGAGTAATATCGGTAATCGAAATACCGCCGAACGAGACCCGTTCGTGCATTTTCCAAAATTCGGTTCCGGTTTGATTCGGATTTTTCAGGTCGTATTCAGATCGGATTCAGGCTTTTTCCCCAGCCCTAATTTGACTAATTAGTTGCATTCTCTTTGGAATTGGTTCTACCTTGAACTAACATATAAAAGACTTGTGAAACTTAAAATTTAGTTTAGTTTTGATGATTTCAACTTTAAAACAACATTAGAAACTTTATAAAGTTTAAAATTCACTTTCATAAGTATATATTAGAAGAAAAAAACTTGTAAAATGATTATAAATAGCACAAAAAAATTTAGCAAAAGAGAAGTTTAATTTAACGAGTCTTGTGAGATTTAGAAATTTTCTTCTTTCTCTTCTTGACAGATTTGGGAGTTTTAGTCTTCCTTGCTTCTCTCTTCTCTTCTTTCACTTTCTTCTTATGCTCTTTCCTTGCAGCTTTCTTGTCTTCAGGTCCCATTTCTTCTTCACTCTCACTCTCACTCTCTTCTTCTTCTTCTTCTTCTACTTCATCCTCTTCTTTTATCTCTTCAACATCCGCCTTTATTGGCTTCTCGTCTATTTCAGGAAGAGCTTCCTTAAGCCCCGTTATTGTTCGGTACAACATATCTCCTGTGTCTTGCCCGCTCGTTATCTTCTCCACGTCAACCTCCGGGTTCTTCACAGCATCCAGAGTTTTAGGTATGTATGACTGCTCATCATTAACAAAACCATTTAAGATTAATATTATCTCTACAGCTTTCAGACATCAACTTATAACATCTGGATACTTTCACTAACCTTCATGAATATTGAATCCGCTATTTCATCCTCTACGGAAATCTCTCCCCGCTCTATAACTTTACGTTGGACCTGCCCGATTTTACAACAAACTTCATTATTTTGGGCTTAATATACAAAAAACACAACTTTAAACCTATCAAAGAAGGTATTAACATATACCTCTTCCAAGTAGCTATCAACACTTTCGTCGGAAATTGTTGGATCAACAATAAAGTCGAATAACTCCCGTATAGTCATAACGGCTACACCATGCTTTTTGAAAAAGTCCTGCACGTCAATGTCGAAATATTCCACACATCAGAAGCTGTTTTCCAGACAAACTCGGTTTTGTTAAAGAGGTTAATATTAGCACTTACTGAGACGTGATCACAATCTTCCCGTAGAAAATTGAGGGCAAGAGGATGGTCTAGATCCACGGATTGTGAAACATCAATTATATAAAGGTGCCCCTGACAAAGTCAATATGAAATCAATATATTTGGCTTCTCTATTTCGTTTAAAACTTATTTTTCTTTCCTCTTATGATCAGGAAACCGTCACAACAAGTGAGCTATGTAAACCATAACTCAATACTCACCTCAAAGTAAAGTATGTTATACTCACTGAGATCTCCATGCACCAATTTGCACTTCTGGTACAATATTCGCATTTGAATAATCAACTGAAAAGTAAACGAAAAGATGTTAGTGAATCCCTGATATGGCAACAATGAGACCATAAAGAGATTAACTTTGGCTGTAATGCCACCTGATATGTTTCAAATACAGCAGATATTAGTATCACTAGAAGACATTTGGGAACATCAGAGCGAGAGAAATAAGCCATTTGCATACCTCTAAATAAGACTCTCGCAACTTGTCCAGTGACAATGCAGCATCCTTGAGACGCGGTGCAGCCCAACCGTCTCGTCCTGCAAATATATATAAATTGAACAATCTTAGCCAGTTTGACTATGTAACTGAAACATCTTAACTTTCATCATTTCTCTGTTTCAATGGAGTTATGCTGATAAACCACAGTGAACAGAGAAGAGTTGAAGCAGTGACCAAAAAAAAACAAATAATGCATTAGAGCGTACCTATAAACTCCATAACTAGAACATGAAGTCGTAGAAGGATAGGAGTTGGACACCTAATTCCTGCAGCCTGAAGCCTGCCAATGAAACATGTAATGAGCAACTACCGACCTACAAAATTACTGTCACATACTTGCACATATATCAGAACAAGTGAGCACTGAGCACATTTCGGCTTCTATTTATAAAACAAGATATGTCAACCTACAGCAAACAAGTTTCATATGTATTAAGAATAAACAAGCAAGGACTACCAAAACTCCTTATTCTAGTTTCACTTTAAGCTAGTATCCAGCAGCACACACAAGCAACAAATTGTAGGTTTTACCTTTTAAGATTTCTGTGTTCTTTTTCAGCCCATGTTTTCACCATCTTCCGTGGATTGTGGCGACAATATCCATGTCTAAAACGGTAATCTCCTTGTACATACCGATCTCGATCCCTAAAATCATCAAAATAAAAATTTGAAGTTTAAAAGGTCAAAACAATCTCCAAGTTAAAAAAATTTCAAAGAGAACATAAACAACATTAATTGCTGTCCTAGCTCACTTGAAAACCAGAACGGATGTCTTGTAAACTTTTATTGCAAGTTCCGCACCGTCAGATTTCGTGGCATGATAAACATTAGCCTGAAACATAATAAAAGAAAACACTGTTGACAAAGGAACCCAAACACATCATCTTCTTGCCTGTTTCATTATACGGGTAGCTACAAGAATCATCACATAACTAAACCATCTGATATTAAAGTAATAGATGGTGACATACTTCTTTGCCTGTCGAAATACAGCCATTAACATCATTGAACACACCGCGATTAAGCATTCTAAACAAAACCATACGGGTCCTCGGATCAAGAACCTGGAACAAAAGAACAAACAACATCATCACCATCGCCGAAAACACATCAACATCAAAGACTCGGTTTTTTTAACAGTTAACAATCACCTGTTCAACTGTTGCTCGATCTGCTTTATCAGTGTTTCTGCTTCTGCCAATTTCAGTTCCTCGGAGACTTCCACGAATCGCAGTTGTTACCGAATTCGACATTCCAACTTCAACTCTACCTTCCCATCCCTAAGTTCCCAAATTTAACTCATCTCAGTTCTCAATTACATAAACCCAATAAACCCAATAGAGAACGAATCCAAATAAGCTCCAAAGGAGAAGAAGCTTCACCTCTAAAGGAGAAGCACGAACATGACTAGCAAGCTTCTGAGCTTTGTTTGAAAGAGGCTGAAGAGCACCAGAGTTAGGACGAGCTCCAAGTCCACCGTGGGCATTAGGACGACGAGCATGGAGAGAGAATCCACCACCAATTAGCTCGTCATCGTCTTTACCGTCGAGCCAATCAAGAGCTTCACCGATATCGGAATCTGATGAAAGAGAGAGATCGTCGTCATCTGCATCATCTTCTTCAATCTCTTCCTCGAATTCCACAACCGGAGGATTACTCGCCGGCGGCTCTGCTATCACTTCTTCCATCGTCGACATTTTTAGAGAAGCGGCGGAAACAATCGGCGACCTTCGAGAATCAGAGGAAGAAAGTCGAAAACTCGAAACCCTTTTGTATGAGTTTTGGTTTATTCATCGGTTTGAAATTCGATTCGGTTTATTGCTCTTTGAAACTTGGTTTGGTTTTTGGATTTGACAAATTCGGTCCATTTCGGTTATTTTCGGTTATTCAGTCACACACGCCGTGTCGTTATTAAATTTTACATATCAACGCCGTGCTGTTTTGTTAAAAGAGGCGGGAAAATAATAAACCCTAAGATAGAGAGAGAGAGAGAGTAAGAGAGAAAAGGAGTGAGAACTCAGAGAGCTAGAGAAAGAGGAAGAAGATGAGTCATAATCATCATCATCAAGCTGTTGATAATCTGATAAATGTTTTCGTTAGAGCTTCTCATGATCTTAATGATGTACATTCGAAGCTAGAGAAGGAGTTTCAGCAGATTTATCCTGATAATGTAAGTAAGCAAAAACTCGATTCGTTCTTAGAAGAATCTATACAATTTTCACAAGTTAAATCCTTTGAACACGAACCTTGACGTGATCTTATTGATAATTACTGTTTTGGGTTTTCGATTTGTATTCTAAATTTTCATTTTTTGGATTCGTAAAGGCGAATCCGATGAAGCTGATTCAGAGAATCAAGAAGTTGCAGGAAGATGTATCTGTCCTTAAAGATCAATGCCTTGAGCTACTTTCTGCTAAACAGGTTTCTTCCTTATTCATAAAAACTCTTAGAGACTAGTAAAGGTTGAATCTTTTAGCTAAAGGAAGAGTCTTTGCAACATTTGATTAGAAAAGTGAAGCCTTTGTAAACAAGAGTTTTGATTGTTGAGTTTCTGCGGTTTGGTTTAATAGGATTTGATTGACAAAGCACAGACAACACTTGTTGGAAACTATAGCCTTATTCAGAAAATGAATGCATCTTTGGGTGAATCAGCAAATGCGGATGCGGATGAAGCATTGGCTGATTTTAATCAGGTTAGTTTCGGCTGAACTCGTACTGTTCAATGCTTTATCGAGGTGTTGTAATCGTTGTGATAACGGCAAGAACATTACCCTTGCAAATTTCGACCTTGCTAAACTAAATTTCGGTACCCGTAATGTAAATGAGCATACTAACATGGATAGGTTTCTTACGACTTTTTGTAATCCCTTTGCTTTTCATTTCGTACTTTTAAACAGATCATCGATGAGTGGACAACGCAAGTTAGATCGAGAACAGTGGGAGAGACCGATGAAGCTGATAAAGAAGACATCAATAAGTTACTTTTCTCAGCTATTATTCAGAGCAATTAACAGTTGAGGATGTTCATGTTTATGGTTATGTTCAGACATGCACAACCTCTGGCATATATTCGAAACTGTACTTTAGATTCTTGTATCTTAGATCACCTCATAACTTTACAATACCTAACATTACAGGAACTACTCTTTTGTTGTGCTCAAAGTTTGGGTTTTATCTTGATTGCTTGTTTGGGTTGAAACCTTAAAGAGAAACATCCTTTAGCTTAACAGTTTCCCGAAGGGCGAAGCTTTCTCAGAAGCCATTTCCTGCGTAATGAGATGTCCAAAGCCAAAAACATCTTTGCTTTCCTCTCGTCTTCCAAAAGATCACAAGCATCCAGCAGAAGCTCATCATCCATGTCGGGCAAAGCTTGCAAGGCATCGATGGCGTTCCCTATTCTCGAGTAATTCTCATTCTGTGGCATGGGTTTCATGCGTTCATCCTCTTGACCTTCTGTCTCACACAGTGGCTTCTTTGTCTCTCTTCCCGTCTTCAGAGCCTTATGTGCAATGAGTCCCAAGGGAGGAGTTGTTGGGTTGGTTCGCTTACTAAGCTGCTTCGGGGGCGAGCTAAAATTATCGACTATAGCAATCTCATGGCCATAGTTATCCAACTCGATAATGAGATTCTCACAATTGAAACTTTCTTGTGAGAGATGTTCGTATAGCTTGCACAAATCGCCATAACTATCCAAGGTTTTACCTTTATATATGGTTGCCTCTGGATGCTCCTGCAAAAATCAGACACTAACCACTTAGAACCATATAGCAAAATCTCCATGTAGCGTTCGGCTTAGCATCTTGCTCTTATGAAGAAAGCAAAAAACACGAGTCGAAGAAGTGTCTTAAGTTAGCCTTGCCTTGATATATGCTTCCCAATAATCATCTTCTGCGACAATAGTTTGCTTCTCCTCGTCCCAAGCAAAGCCAGCGAGACTGAGGATATTGTTGATGTCGTCACGCTCTTTCATCATCAATATGTAACGATTCTCCAGCATGAAAATGTCAGTCTGCAATCTGAACTTAGCATTAAAGGATTCTGCCATGTCAGCCCAAGCTTGCTCTGTGAATGTCTCACCGATCTTATTTCCTTTATTCAACTGCTCTAGCATAAGATCAATGAGATAGCGGTCCATGACCGGCGTCCATTCTATACAAGGAGGACCAAAATTGCTGCAGATGTAATCATTTTTCTCGCCGCTGGCATGAACCATTTGGAAACTGTGAGTTTCTCCGAGAGTATCTTTGAATGCATCTGTGCTCCCACTTTCTGCAATGGATCAATACACACCACTTAGTAACTCACAGACAAGTTTATGAGATCAGCTTCACTCTTTATCGGATTCCAAGGCCACGCCATAGAGAAGCTTACCATTCATCCGCACAGTTTCAGCCGGAATGGGATCAAAAGCTTGAGCCAAGCGTGTGTATCTCCCATCCGACATTTCCTTCCCAAAAATGAAGCAAAGTTTTGGATAGCTTGGAATAGTTTTAACTCGATATGATCGAGCTTCTGGATGTGCCTGCACAAGCTTCATTAGTTTAAACCACAACCATATAACTTACATCACAAAAGGAAGAGACTGTGGCATGCCTGTGTATAGGTATTCCAAATGCCATCATCTGCAATCACCATATCTCTCCTAGTATCCCATGAGAACCCATTTTGCTCGAGAAGAGACTTTATGTCGTTGTACAACCTCCTCAAGTGTTTATACCGGTTCTTCAAAACGTCTTTGTTGTGTTCAGACCCGAATTTGGCATTGAATGTTGCAACCATTTTATTCCAAGCACTTGTTATGAAAGTCTGGCCAACTCTGTTCCCTTTGTTCACTTGGTCTACTAACAAGTCAATCAGATAGTGGTCCATTGGCGGAGTCCAAAATGTCCTTGTCCGGTCAGAATTGTGAACTTGAACCGCCTTAGCCTCATCTGGAGAAGCACTATTTATTCTTTAGCAACTATCACAATGATTAATCCAAACTTTAGCGCTCAATAAGATACAACTCACTCGTTTCTTTAACCGAGCCATCATCTTTGTGATCTTTTCCTTTGACTGGAAAAGGTAAAGTCCCTTGCTCGGCTTGACAGGCAAATATTATATCCAAATCGTTGTAGCTCGGTAAAGATCTCATCCTATATGCTTTAGCAAGTGGGTGCTCCTGCCTCAACACATCAAGATTCACACTAACGGACTAAAAATTTAAAAACATTTACTCAAAGACCGAAGAAAAAGTAGCATAAGAAACCAAACCTTGATGTAAGAATCCCAAACGGCATCATCTGCAGCTATCATTTGCAAATTTCCGTCCCACGAAAACCCGTCTTCTTTCAAAATAGCTTCCATATCCTTATAGTATTTAGACAACTTATTGTACCGATGCCTCAAAACCCGTTTCCCATATTGAGCACTAAACCTCGCATTGAACAACGCGAGCATATCTGTCCACGCTTGTTTACTAAAACCATTACCACTCTTGTTACCTCTTCCGATTTGATCAATCATAAGCTCAATAAAGTATTGATCCATCACAGGAGTCCACTCAGTTTTCGAGCTTTCTTTACTCAACCTTACACTACTTTCACCTACAAAATCACTCATCTTTTAACAAAAAACACACACACACACATTGTAAAAACCGAAACACACACCAAGAGCAAAGAAAACACACACCAATGTTAACTCCATTAATATCATCTTCAAACTCAAGATCATGACTTGACCTACTATATCTCCCATCTGCAACTGTATAACCATAGATCAAACACAAATCATTAAAATTCAACACCGGTTTCGTCTTATAAACCCGCGCCTCAGGATGAACCTATAAGACCAAAATTCACAATCCCATCAAACACAACTTCAACAACATTTACACTAATTTCAATCAAAATCACAAAAAGGCAAAACCTTTAGATAAGAACTCCATAGATTCTCATCTCCAACAACCATCTGATGACTCTGGTCCCAAGAAAAGCCACCACCAACACCATCACCATTATAATCAAGAAGGGTCTTAACATCATTATACTGTTTCCACAGATTCGTGTATCGGCTTTTCAAAACGTCTTTGTCGTATTGTGAAGAGAACTTAGAATTGAAAACAGAGAGCATCTCGTTCCAAGCTTGCTTATTGAAAGTGTGACCTGTTCTATTACCTCTGTGCAACTGTTCCAACATCAGATCAATGAAGAATCGTTCCATCGTTGGAGTCCAGTACGTTCTTGTTCGGTCATTGCAAGTGATTTGATGACCACTCATTTTCAAGCTTCAGAACAAAGATGTTGAGAGTAAGAAGTAAGAATCAGAGAGAGTGTGTGTGTGTTTGTGTGTGTATATATATAAGTGGCGGTTAAAAGTTGCGCGCGGCGGAGAGAGAGAGGGAGGAGAGAGATTGGGCGGAGTTTGGGAGAGAGATTAACCCTAATCCCGAATTATTTCTGTTTGGCTCTTCTCTCTCTCTCTCTCTCTCTCTAACTTGCTATTCTCTCTTAATGGGCTTTATGGGCCTTTTTGTACTTTAAACTTCAAACCCACCATTTTAGATTTCTAAATTAAATAATCTCAGTGGATAAATAATCCGAAACCCGAAAACCGAACGGAAGTAACCGGATCCGAATCGAACTTATCACTTCTCAAAATTCAAACGGTTCCAATACAAACTTATTTTTGATAATCAAACCGAACCGGAACGGTAACCAAAATAACCGAAACAAATACTTTTTTATAATTTTATAGAAAAGTTATAAATTTTTGTATTATTTTGTTGATTCTTTCCGTTAATTCAGGTATTTCTAATTTTTTTGGTATTTAGATTTGGATCATTCGCATATTTTTTGAATAGTTTCATATGTTTTCCTGGATTCGTGTCCATTTCGAATCCTCTTAAAATTTTGAAAACCGATATGGAATCCAACCGGGTCAATTTTATTGGCAACTATAATCCGATTATTTCTTAGGCCGAAAAATAAATACTAAAGGATGTTGACAGTGTTTTTATTTCCACCGGTTGGATTTCTTAGGCTCGAAAATAAGTACTAACGAACATTGACAATGTATTTTTCTTTTCACTGGTTGGATCGCGATTCATAGCCAAATAACTGTGTTACGCATGACAACAAGATTTCATGGAGTAGAATTGAGGACAATTTTCAATCATTTCACTAAAGGTATATTATATTTTAAAGTAAACAAGTAACTATTCAAATTTTAAAAGTATAGCTTTAGATGTTGAAACTTAGTTTTTTAACGTGTCCATAAGCATAAGATTTTTCAAGAAAATAGAATAGTGATGAAAGAAAAGTATTAGAGGACAAGTAGAATCAGAGGACAGAGACAACTCTCTTCTCAATGGTAAGAGAATCGAATTTGATAACTTCTTTGGAAATGGCATGACGATCATAGAAACTTTTTAATCTATCGAATATTTCCTCTAACTCTATTTCTTCGGTTCCGATTGATATCCTCATCCAATTCTCTGCCCCTAGAGCCACTCCTATTACATAAAAATGTATATACATCACTAAAGGTTAAATGAAACCATATGCATGATGATTATGGGATCATCCTTTAATTTTGATAAATATATAACAAAATTAGTCAAATAGTTTTGTTATTTTTGGATATAAATATAACATATATTTTTGGTTTTTAATTTTATTTTCGAGTATTTTGCATATTCGTTCTCGTTAGTTTTTTTTTTTGTTAAAAAGGTTAAATCCAGGTCAATGATGAACTAGACTTAACCCCTGGGTGTGAGGTCAGCCCACGGATAGACTCTCTCACTGGGTATTCAAATGGACCGGAAGCAAGGGTTCATATTCGTGTGGGCGAGAAGAAACAATGTGACTTAGTTTCTGCGTAACAGGTGGATCGAACCCTTATGGTGTTTGCCACCGGGTCTCGTCTCCTTACCACCAGACCACAAACCCTTCTCGATTCTCGTTAGTTTTAAATCTAAAAAGATCAAGATCCGTTCGAGTATTTAACATTTTTTTATTCGATTAAGTTATTTACATATTGTTAAAGAGATCAATACCTGGTACAAGGACAAGACTCTCTTCATTTACTAGCTTTGAGCAGAAATCAAAATCATTTTTTATATTATCCAACATTGATGTATCAAGCTTTACCTACAACATAAATCATTTATATATCAAGATTTAGTATTGTAGATTTACGAATTTATAATGAGAATCTAAAGAAAGAAAAAAATTATAACATACATTTCTTAATTAGATCCAAGTAAAAGAAAAGTACCCATAAGTAAGAACAAGATTCAGGTTTGTTGGTGCAAGAGAGACAAGGAATGTCTTTGAGCTTCTCACATGAGATCTCTACGTTACGTTTCATTGCTTTGTTCTTTTTCACAAAGTACTCCTTAGGTGTTTTCTCCAATATATCAGGAAGTGCTTCCTATCAAAATCCATAACATATTAAAATACATCTTTTGTAAACGTATGATCAGGGCCGACCCTAAAGCATGTCGGATGAAACATTCGTTTCGGCCAACAATATCGTGAAAGTTAAATCTCAGAGCCGGCCATGTATATGATGATGACATGTGTAACCGATAATGAAAGAAACTATATATAAAACCTGAAGAATGAGTGAAGGTTGTGGAGTTAAATCAAGACAATCCTCTATTGCTTGAACCACCTGATGTGTAGACAGTTTATAATAAAAATGTGCGCAAAGCCTATAATATAAAGTTTTTTTATTATAGAATGTATATTGACTAACCCCTTTACGTTTAAGAATGCCATTAGGATCATTCATAGCCATCCAACCAATTCTCCAGCCCGGTACAACCCATCCTTTAGATATAGATCCGAGCGTGATCACTGGAGCTATCGATGCGAACATCCCCATAGGAACAAAAGGCTTCTCTCCATACACAACACGGTCATATACTTCGTCGGCTATTACCATTATACCGAGTTTCTTAGCCATCTCCGCAACCTATAGATTGGTCAATACAAAAACAAATGTTATTGTTGTTTTACTAGAAGGTTCAAAGCCTGTGGACCCCTAATCCCTCAAAGCAGTGTCACACTAGGTAAGGTGAGTCAACCTCTCCTAATGCAACAGCTCAAGACATAAAGTATGTCACACATATATAAAACTATTGAAAAAATGTATGAGGAAGTAACTATATACATTTTTAAGATGTTGGTAAGTGTAGACATTCCCACATGGATTATTGGGGTTGATGAGAACCAACGCGACGGTATTCTCATCAGCAACAGCTTCTAGTCCGTTGAGATCAATCTCAAAATCTCTTTCGGGGAGAAGATCATATCGGCGAACCTCAACACCGCTATAAACAGCGCGAGCATCATAGTGAGGATAGCCCGGTCTTGGAAGCAAAATGTTAGCCAATGGATTTCCGGCTAGAGAATCTATTAAGATCTCTATAGCTTGGTTGCATCCGCCGGTTATATACACATCCTCGGGCTTTAACTTAGTCGGAAGTTCTTCATTCAGATAATCTATCACAGCTCTTTAAGAATAACATATACAAAAAGTTAATCAAATGATTATAATCTAGCTACATATAACATATTAACATATTAATACTATATAGTATATCATAACATCATCTTTGTATATGAACTTGTTTGAGTCAAACCTTCTAGCCTTAAGGATTCCGTTGCTAGGTGTGTAAGAGTTAGCCATGCCGGACAGGACGGCTGCAGCCACGGCTTCCTCCGCTTCACGGCAAGTTTTGAAACTCCGATCTGAGGAGGGCAAAATCGTCTTTCCCTTATTCATGTCGCAGTTTTTAAACATCCCAAAGACAAGCTTTCTCAACGTTACCGCAGCTGCATCACTAGTCGCTGCGTTTCCTTCAAACCGCCAAACGCTATCGTTTGTATCGCGGTTGTAGTCGCCGTTGGTTGCCATGTCTTTTGGATGTGAGTTCTAAGTTTTTGTTGAACACACATTCTTGAGCTGATACTTATATAAAGTGTCACAATGAAGACTATTAAAAGTAAAGAATATTCAACACAATACACATTCATGAATGTTATATTTATAAATCACTTTTGACACGTGAGATTCTATTAATTAATAAGTGATTATTTGTTAATAACGACAACGAAAATTATATAACACTGATTAGAACGTGAAAATTAATCCTCTGACTATTATTTTAAACTTGTGGGTGTCTCTTATTGACTCATTTAAATTGTTCGTTTTATCTTCAACGATATACAAATGGAATTAAAAAACATATTGCTTTGAAAATTTATAAGTTATATATATTCTTAATGTACTTCAGTTAATATAGTAAAAGTGTATAATTTACCTAACTTCTATATTATTATTTTTTTAATAGTAGCCTCTTATTGACTCTAGAGTTTTATTACAAAACGTTACAAACACCTATGAAAATACACAAAACAATCAAATAATTTTGTTCTTTTGGATATTAGAATTATTTTAGAGATAATATATAGCATATATTATTGATTTACAATTTTATTTTTGAATATTTTGGATACTTCTTTCGATTCTCGTTAGTTTTGATTCGAAAAAATTAAAATTCGTTCGAGTGTTCAACATTTTTGATTCGGTTCAGTTCGGTTTTTTATTCGATCAGCTTCGGTTTTCTATATATTTGCCCAACCCTAAACAAATTCTTTCAAATTTCAAAAAAAAATCATATTTCTTTTTCCATAATAAGTTTTACAAAATGTGAAAGAGAAATGTATTTGAACCTTTACTAAATACTAACCGAATGGCTTCTCATGATCATCCTAATTCCAAATCAACTAACCGGAAATTAATTAGGAAGTAAACCGGATTAAGAACAGAACCGAGATTTGGGGACAAATCGAGAAAGGGAAAAAAAACACACAAATCTGAATTATTCATATGATTCCACACAAAGATCAATCAAAGAAGTAAAATCACCAAAGATTCCAGAATCAAACACCAAGATTCCAGAATCAAAAACACAAAACACACAAACACACAGAGATTCTCACACCAAAGTTATCATATTATCACAGAGGATCATATGAAAAAGGAAAGATTTTTAATTTGATTTAGGAGACAACGCGTCCAACGATTGGATACTTAGCTTCGAATTTCTTCTCCCAATCGTTAAGTGTGTTGATCTCTTTCTCAGAGAGACCTTCAAGAGAAGGAGAAACATCTTCTTCGTTCTTACTCATCTTCCCAAGTGCTCTGCTCGCATCTTTTCCGGCGAATATCGCGTAATCGCCTCCGGGTCCGTAGAATGATTTTCCGGTTGTGACGTCGAATACTCGGCCCTTGATCGCGACGTAGATCGGATTCGTTCCGTCGCTTCCGTTGTACTGGCTTAGCTCCTCCGCCGTGAACTCCATCTCTCTCTCTCTCTCTCTGAAGCTTAAATCGAAATGTTTCTAGAAAGAACCAAATGAAGAGTGAGAGAGATCATGTGGAGAGGATGCTTTTGAAATCGAATTGGTCAGACCGGTAACAAACCGGAACGAACCGGTTCTGGTTTAGAATTTTAATGGGCCTAAGGTCCATTAAACCAATTGGGCATTTCGAGAGAGTCTTCTTCTTCTTCTTCTCTTCTTCTTCCTTTTGACTTCCATGGCGCAACGAAATCAAATGCAAACACAAATTTGTTAACCTCTCTCTCTGAATCAAACCTACTTATCGGCGAGGAACAAGCGGAAATGGCGATTTGTATGTGTTGTGAGTCACAGATTATAGCGAATTTGATAGTGAATCCATGGGGTTCTTCACCAAGGAGAACGAAGCTAGGGTTTGTAACGATCGGCCGGAGTTTATCCACGATTCGCCGTTTTCCGGCTAAGTTTAAAGCTTCGGCGGTTGATTCCGGTGAGAATTCTTCTAAGTTCGCTAAACGTGTGGAACAAGCTTGGATTATCTCCCAGGTTCGTCGTCGTATATGCTTATTGAGTATGCAAACTGATTCTCTTCCGATAAGTTTTAGTATTGCGAAAGCTTGTTGATTTGGTATATACGATCTGTAAGTGTCTTTGATGTTGTTGAATCTGAACAATCATAAGAACTGATCCTTAAGGTTCAAATGCTAATTTAGTTATAAAGGCTGTGCCTTTTCTTATGTTCTTCACAATCTCTACTATTGAACAATGGAATGTATTTTTTATGAAAATCTGATCCTTTTGCTTGTACAATTGCTAGTTTCTGTGATATTGGTTAGTACATGTTGAGTCTTGTAGTTATTCGAAGGATGCGATTACAAGATAAGATTCATCTAGCATTTGCGGTTTTCGTTAAGGGTTGATACTTGATACCGAACTCGTGTGCCATTCTTTAGAAGTTTAGAGATCAGTAGACTGCGTTTGTTTGTAGGTATTACGATCCACGCGTTTTGATTTTTCGTTTTTCGATTTTTATATTGACTGCAGCAACCAAGGCCTGTTGGATGTTCATCGTGCGATTCGAAGGGTCATGTTGAATGCAAATGGTGTGCGGGTACAGGATTCTTCATACTTGGTGATAACATGCTTTGCCAAGTTCCCTCGCGGAATACTTCTTGCGTCATCTGCTCTGGAAAGGTCTGCAACCTAATCAAATAACTAAATGCTCAATCTTTTTTTTCTACCCGCAAAAGTATGAAACTTCCAATTCCTTTTCTTCGGTATCAGGGTTCGTCGTGCTGCAGCGATTGCAAGGGAACCGGGTTTCGTGCCAAGTGGTTGGAAAAGCCTCCGGTGCCGTTGTAGCTGATGATGATGAACAAATGCAAAGTTAAGTCTTCTGGACTTTGATGATTTTGTTATGGAACACAATTGTTTATATATTGATTCATGTTGAATATGAGCAAGTTAGATATGCTTATATACATCTTTGTTCATGTATTGTGTATATACAATATTATCCGTTACATTTAAGAATGTTTTAGCATATAATCTACCATTCAATTAGTTTAAGCGGATAACATTAATCAAGTTCTAAGATATTTCATTATGTTGCCAAAGTAACAAAAATAATCTGTGAAACAAACAGCTAGTAAGATACTAGCCTATAGAACAAAGAAAGATAACATTTTGTGAATCAGAAGCAGCCATTTCCATAGGCAAACTCATAGATACTAGAGAGACCAGAAGACATGTTCATGTTCGTGTAAGAAGGAGCAGCGACTTTGTTATCCAAGAAACCGAAAACATCCTCTTTCGCCTCGTTAAACGCCGCGGTGTTAGCCTCCGCCACAACTGTCTTCTTCAACTCCTCCAAGGCGGATTTCATTCCTTGTAACTGAATCATATTCATCTTCTCGACGGGTGATTCCCACCAATTTGTCGTGGATCGCCTTTGGCTCGCTTTTCTCATCTCTTCCATTGCTTGACCTTTCTTTTTCTCTTCCTCTACCTCACTCAAAATCTGCGCCAATTGCACATTCAGCTCGCAGCTCGCCGCAGGGTTTCCCTGCGGTTGCTGCACTAAAGACATATTGTTCCGGGATAAGTAACGATCCAATACATATTCGACGCTAGGGTGGCCGAAAGAGAAAGGCTTTTTAGCTGGAGAAAACACAATGATGCCAACTTCCGCGCCGCATAACGTGCAAAGCTCGCTAGCTTTCTTGAAAAGACCGGCTCTACGCTTCGAGAACGTGACTTGCCGATGGCTCTCTTTCTTTATCTTGACCATTGGGATCCTCTGTCGCCCGATGCTTTCTTTCTTCTTTGACATCATAAGAGTTTTGCTATGGAAAATGTTAAGTGTTGCTTTTCTTTGTTAGACTATTTGGTTGACTTGTTTGCTTATTATATATACACACACAAGCTTGGTGACATTATTATGAGATCGACTTGCATAATTAGCAAAAAAATTTGTAACAGCAACTTTGTAATTACTATGGTTGTGGATATATAATAAGTTACAAGATTTGTGTAAGTTATAAAAATCTATATTTAGTAAAGCAATGATTTATTTTTGCTTTCTTTGTGTTTATGTGTCTTGTGTATTAATGCATGATTTTCATAAATTAATGATTCTTTTTATGTTACAAAAATGGCTTGGAATCAAAACGTCCACACAAGATTAATGTAGGCAGCAAATCAATATTGTCTAGTATTATTAATTAATACATCTTTTTTTTGGTTTCTTTCTCATGAACATAAGTATACATGCAGATTAGTGCAATAATAACATATATTTAAATGATAAAAATGTAAGATGATTGTAATTTGTCATAACTGCTAATTAAAATATTATGGATTAGTAGGGAAATTACTTGAACTTTGTGGATTATAATTACGTTATAACAAGCATAATGATTTTTTTCATCAGTTTCATCCAACAAGGTCTCATCGATAGTCAAATAATCCTATTGGGCAAAGCAACACGATTTAAAGAAGTCAATCTCCAATAGAATTGACCGCGAAAGTGGACTTCTAACCGCTTAACGAAAGACACTTTTTCCCCCGCATAATAGTATTTCATAAGAAAATACATATTTTATTATTTATGTTATTATAAATTTGTATTATGCAGAGCTATTAAGATCTAAATTGTTTACTCTATATTTCAAAATTTTCTCCACATCTAAAATAAAAAAAATCGATCCGAACCGATCTAAAGTACCGAACGCACAAACCTAGTTTTTGAACTATTTTGCAATAAATATATTTTATATATAGAGATTGGGCCATTTGAATTATGGGCCTTTGAATTATAAAGGCCCAATTACACAATCCATTAACCCGCGAAGAAAAAAAAAGTGTTCTGAGTTCATTTTCGGCTCTTATCAGTAACTGCAAAAACTAAAAACCCTAGGCACTCTCTCTCTTTCTCTCTATCTTCTTCCGAGCTCTCAAACACTTTGCTCTTCGTGCGCTTCCTCGAGTCACGAAGCCATTCGCGTTCTCTCTGTTTCTCTCTCGATATCGATTGAGAGAGATTCTACGAATCCAAAGAATCTGAAAACCATGGCGGTGGATTTGAGTATCGACGCCCGTGCGGCTCAATTAGGTATCGATTTGTCTCAGGTTGATCTTGATTCAATTCGTCTTCCTCCTGGAGAAGACTTTGGG
The DNA here is from genome assembly GCA_900406275.1 of Anastatica hierochuntica. Lineage (NCBI taxonomy): Eukaryota > Viridiplantae > Streptophyta > Magnoliopsida > Brassicales > Brassicaceae > Anastatica > Anastatica hierochuntica. The sequence goes on along the minus strand of OVAN01000085.1, from coordinate 69,384 downwards.
ATCGTGAGGTTAGTTCATTTTTTCGCTAGATCTCTTAGGTTTCTTTGGAAATGAGAGGAATATGTGTAGATAGAACTGATTTCGTTTATGCTCTTTTGTTGTTGTAGTGATGATGAATCTGTGTACCATGATGACCAGTTAGAATTCGATACTGGATATGGTAACATCATTGTGGTTGATAACCTTCCTGTTGTTGCCATGGAGAAGTTTGAGAAACTAGAAGGTGTTGTGAAGAAAATTTACAATCAGTTAGGAGTAATCAAGGAGAAAGGATTGTGGATGCCTGTTGATCCCGAGACGAAGAAGACATTGGGCTACTGTTTTATCGAGTTCAATACTCCTCAGGTTTATTAGCTCACTCTCGCGTTATTTAGATTGTATGTATCTGGTTACTATTCCGTTTCTCGTGGTTTCTTTAACTCGAGAAAAATGCGAGTTATGTATCTTTCTCTTGTCAAATGGGAAACGGAGCGAAATTGTTATCAAGTGTAGCGTATTTTCTATGTTAGGCTTGAGTTTTTGTTACAGTTATGCTTAGATTTTGTTTTGGTATTTGTTTTTTTTTTGCAGGAAGCTCAAAACGCTAAGGAAAAAACTCATGGCTACAAGTTGGACAGGGCTCACGTCTTTGCTGTAAACATGTTTGATGATTTTGACAGGCTGATGAGTGTAAAGGAGGAGTGGGAGCCTCCACAAACCAAGCCGTATGTGCCTGGGGTATGTTAAGTTTTATCACATTAGCGAGGCAGTGTTTTCTAATTAGCATGTACCTTAAAACTTGTCTTGTTATAACATCCTCTGCATCGTAGCAATCGTTTCTTTATTTTGGATATTCTCTGGTTAATTCAGTGAATTCATCTGTTTTCTAGCTGCATCAGGGTTAAAATCTGTTGACGCATTTGGTAGATTCTAGCCAGTAGTCTCATAAGCATAACTCTTGTTGCATGAACATTTGTTTATTTAGTGCCGCCTTTTGAGGTCCTTGTTCTCATTACTTACATGGTGCATGTTTTCAGGAAAACTTGCAAAAGTGGCTGACTGATGATAAAGCTCGGGATCAGTTAGTTATTCGTTCTGGCCCTGATACTGAAGTTTTATGGAATGATGCTAGGCAGAAGAAGCCTGAACCTGTTCATAAGCGTTCTGTAAGTTACTTACATCTTCCTGTGTATATCCCAAATTTGTTACTCGACTGTTTAGAGGAATGCTGTATGCAGTATTACCTCATCTGAATTAATGCTTTTCTCTTCCTATACAGTATTGGACAGAGAGCTATGTGCAGTGGTCTCCTCTGGGTACCTACCTCGTGACACTTCACAAGCAGGGGGCAGCTGTTTGGGGTGGTGCTGATACCTTCACTCGTCTTATGCGTTATCAGCATCCTATGGTCCGCATGCTTTTCTTCTGATTGTCACATATTGCTTTTTTCCCTCTGTTGGCCTAAAGTTTGAGTTTTTTGATGATTTCTTTGAAGGTCAAATTAGTTGATTTCTCGCCAGGTGAAAGATATCTGGTAACTTACCATAGCCAAGAACCAAGCAACCCACGTGACGCAAGTGTTAGTGCATCTTTGCCTCTTTTTCTTTTCAAATTTTGTTTGAAAAAGATTCTGATTACTGCCTAATTTTCAGAAAGTAGAGATAAAAATCTTTGATGTGAGAACCGGGAGGATGATGAGAGATTTCAAGGGTAGTGCTGATGAGTTTTCAATTGGAGGACCTGGTGGTGTTGCTGGTGCCTCTTGGCCCGTTTTCCGGTAATTTCTTGAATTGCATAGATGAATTTCCTAAAAATATATAGTCATAATGTATCCTCTGTTCTACTACTATATAGATTTGTTGATATGTAATCCTTTTCTGCAGATGGGCTGGTGGAAAAGACGATAAATACTTTGCCAAGCTCAGCAAAAACACAGTATCTGTCTACGAGACTGAGACTTTCAGCCTAATAGACAAGAAATCCATGAAGGTTGAGAATGTTGTGGACATCTGTTGGTCGCCTACTGATTCCATCTTGTCACTTTTTGTTCCTGAACAAGGTGGTGGTAACCAGCCTGCCAAGGTATGTTGCTGTTATTTCTTATGCAAATTAAATGTCCTAAATCTGCAATACGCTTTCACACCTCTACCAGTTGATTTGTTTATACATAATTTCAATATCCCTTTCTCCAGGTTGCTCTTGTCCAAATCCCTAGCAAGGTGGAGCTGAGGCAAAAGAATCTCTTCAGTGTAAGTGACTGCAAGATGTACTGGCAGAGTAGTGGTGAATACCTCGCTGTCAAGGTTGATCGATACACAAAAACAAAGAAGACCACATACTCTGGATTTGAGCTTTTCCGCATCAAAGAAAGGGATATTCCCATCGAGGTTCTTGAGCTGGACAACAAGAACGACAAGATCATTGCTTTCGCTTGGGAGCCTAAGGGGCACAGGTTTGCTGTGATTCATGGTGACCAACCAAGACCAGATGTCAGTTTCTACTCGATGAAGACTGCACAAAACACCGGAAGGGTTTCAAAACTCGCTACTCTGAAGGCCAAACAAGCCAATGCACTCTTCTGGTCCCCAACAGGCAAGTACATAATCCTTGCTGGGTTAAAGGGTTTCAATGGCCAGCTTGAATTTTTCAACGTGGATGAGCTCGAGACAATGGCCACGGCTGAACATTTCATGGCCACAGATATCGAATGGGACCCAACTGGAAGGTACTGTCTGAAAACCAAACCAGTCTGTTGGCGGTTTCTCTTCTTTCCAGTTGTTCTAGTAAAACTGATGTTCTTTGCGTTGAGTTCTCTCTTTTACTTTTGTAGGTATGTTGCAACTGCAGTGACATCAGTCCACGAGATGGAAAACGGGTTCAGCATATGGTCTTTCAACGGGAAGTTGCTTTACCGGATACTGAAGGATCATTTCTTCCAGGTATGCAAACATGAAACTGATCTCCATACACTATCATCATCCATTGCAATGTGTAAACAAAACATCCTCGTTTAATTTTACCAATGGTCGCAGTTGGCTTGGCGTCCAAGACCGCCATCATTCTTGTCTGCCGAGAAGGAAGAAGAGATAGCAAAGAACCTGAAGAAGTACAGCAAGAAGTACGAGGCAGAGGATCAAGACGTCTCGTTGCTGTTGAGTGAACAAGACAGGGAGAAGAGGAAGGCATTGAACGAGGAGTGGGACAAATGGGTGGCCAAGTGGAAGTCTCTGCACGACGAGGAGAAACTCGAAAGGCAAAATCTTCGGGATGGAGAAGCGAGCGACGAGGAAGAAGATGTCGAGTATGAAGCCAAAGAAGTTGAGTTTGAAGATGTTATCGATGTCACCGAAGAAATCGTCTCTTCCGACTAAACTCAGAGAATAAAAATGTAAGCCTTTCTCTTTTACTTTTCTTGTCCTTATTAGTTTCCTTTGGATCTTAAACATAAAATGTTTTGTGTTTCGTAAAATTTGAAGAGAATTTTGGAAATTGGTTTTGTTCCTTTGAATGTTATGTTTCTTATAGAGTTCTCTTAATCATACATTCTTATTACTTAATCATTGCATAACCTCTTTTACCTAGATATAATTTCATTTAATAATAGATGAATATAATCGACATTTCATTTTACTACTTGTATTTTGTTTCTCAACGGAACATCGGAGAGTTAAAAACTTGGGACAACCCCGAATCCGCCACAAACTCCGACTTCACCTCCCGAATCTGTTCGCTTCGCAAAGCGTCCTTTGATCCGCGGCCTCACCTCGGCGTAAGCTTTCCTTGAAGCGTATCGGATTGTCTTCTCGAATTTCCGATTCTTCCTCTTCTCTCTGTACCTCATTACTCTAGCCTCTCTTTCCGCGGGAGTTAACTGCACGGCTGGTGTTTCTATCTTCGTGGCCGTGTTCGAAACCTCCGTCCCAGGGACCAATGGTACATCTAGTGATGTCGACGAAACCTAAACATTCCACACAACTCGGATCAGACCCAAACGACCAAAGGTGTTCGAAACTTAGCAGAAAACAGAGCAAATTGTGAACCTAATGAACTACCTTAAGATTTCAATGGCAGCTAAACAGAAATTGCAGAGTGATGAAAAGAGAGAGGGTTCGTACAGTTTGATTGGAGATGAATCCATGTGAGAAGGATTTAGAAGTGGAGATATCGAAAGTGAAGTAATCTTCTTCGTTGAGAAACAGCTTGCTCTGCACAGGGACAACTCCATCGTTACCAGAGCTATTCTCCGAAGCCTCCATCTTCAGATCCACCGTCGAATAATCCAGATCTGAAAACAAATTATGAATCTCCACTCCTCCTTCCTTAATACTCGGATTCGGCAAAAGCCAAGACGCAGCTTCCATACTAACCTCAGCCGCATCTTCGTCGATGAAATTAACAGAGGACGAGGCTGATTTAGCCGATCCCGGAGCAGAGTCGTAGAAAGGCGTGACGGGTACTCGCTCGTGACGGCGGGAAAGTGGATTAGCGGAGTGGATGTCTTTATCGCACGTGACGCAGAGCGAGGCCGCGTCGGCTTTGCACGTGACGTGTGCCGGAGCTTGCTCGCAGACTTCGCAGAGCAAGACTCGCTCGTGACGCGATGCGAGCTTGTTCGCTTTGTGAATCTTCCCGTCGCATTCGCCGCAGAGAAACGCCGCGTCTGCGCGGCAGAACAGAGTCGCCGACGCCGATTTGCACGAATCGCACAATCTCGACGACGACATGATCTTCTCTCTCTTTTGTATCTCTTACAGTTTTTTTTTTAAAAAATTTATTTAATAAAGAGAAAGAGGAATGATAATGGAGTCTTATTACAGCTTCTTCTTCTTTTGACTCTTCATTAGAGTGGGACCAAGGAGATCTGAGTTTAGCTAATAAGAAATCGACACGTCATCGAATCTTAGCCGAATTGTTGAAATTCAGACAAATCGAGAAAAAGTGGGGGCCCATTTACGTAAAGGTTCACAGCATTTATTACTTTCATGTTCTCACGGACTTTCATGTTCTTTATTTTTTTTGTTAGATGTACTTTCACTTTCGCGAAGGAAAATAGTTACAAGTTTTTAATATAAACGTGTGTATAAATCAATTTCTTAATTAAGTAACAATTCTATTATTTCAAACTCTACATTTTTAGTATTTATCTTAATTAAGATGATATAGTGTTTGAATTTTTTGAAAGAGTTACGTTTGGACATGGTCAGTGCTAAGATTCGTGGAACTATAAACTTTGACGATTTTGGAAATCGAATATATATAAAAAATTTCCGGATTTGAGGACCAGTCGATATATGTATATTAACTTAAAAAATTTTGAAAACCGAAACGAATGTTTCATCCGACATACTTCGGGGTCGGCCCATCATCTGGATTCATTCCAATTTAATGTTGAAAAAAGGCTATTACATCTCTTATGGGTTCGAATCACAAATCCGTGTTGAGTTGATCCAAAACAAAAAAAGTATAAAATAATTTGATATTTAACTCTTTAGTTGAATGAAGAACTAAAGCCAATATACTAAAACAAACCCAATAACAAGAGAAGATACATTGACTGAGAGTAAGTGTGTATGAATATCATTTTCTTAGCCGCTTCCTGACTTCAATGTATTACTCAACCTGAAGGATATGAGAAACAAATACAGAACCGAAATGATTTAGAGTTAGTGTTCGCTTCGCGCATATACCGCGGTGAAACTTTTACGGGGTGATTTAGAAGAGAATGTGTGTTTACCAGTCCAAACCCTCGAAAAGTCCTTCGCCTTTAACCGCACAAGTCTTGAAGATTGCCCATTGACGACTCTTTATCTTGTGCAATTCCAAGGCTTCTGTTACAGCAGCATCGTCGAGTGCACCGGGAAGATCCTGTTCAAAGAAACTCAAACCGGAAATGTTTATTACGCGTATAAAAACAAGCTAAAGAGGACAAGGGTTTCTTTGTAGGCCAACATAAACTAGTTTCCTTGCAATGAATTGGTTAAAATTTATATTAGCGGTGTGATTACTAACCTGTTTGTTTGCGAAAATGAGGACCACAGCACCTTTTAGTTCCTCTTCCTATAAAAAAAAACAAGGTTGAAAAAGAGAGCGAGAGTTAGACATTGACAGTGGCGGAGATACAGTAGAGTAAGCTTTGAAGAGAGTGAAATCTATTGAGAAACTCTTTTCATTCCATCATGCAATAACATACATACTTCAGTCTTACAAGCTTCTCCAACAGTTCCTAAACAAGAAACTAAACAAATATTGTATTTCTATATAGCTAACGATATATGTATTTGCCACAATTATAACAACAGTAGAAGAAGAGGTCGCAGCAATAGTTTACCTCCAAAATTGCATGAAACTCTTCTTTTGCCACCCCAATTCGATCTGTATCGCTCGAGTCAACAACGTAGATCACTGCTTGAGTATTCGGGAAATAGCATCGCCAGTATGGCCTGTAATGATAACAATTAAAATTTTGTGAAAAGAACACAAACTGTATAATTTTTTGGATCAATTAATGGTCTTCATGCCTTCCCAATGTTCATCACCTCTACAAATGAGAAAAGAGGAAATTAAGCTACCTGATGCTCGTTTGTCCACCTGCGAAAGGAAAATTCTTGTTAAAATGTATTGTGTTCCATCGAACCTTATTAAAATATTAAACGCAAATAGCAAGCGTGCGTAAGAATCTACCGAACAGCAAGATTAGTATACAAATACCACATGCATTGTATCAGAACAATCAAATATCAAGCAAAAAACTACGGTACTTCTCAAGTCATCACGTTTTTAGATAAATACAGAGCTTGTTATCAACCCATCTTCGAATATTAAGAATTCCCGACTGCTATGCGAAATCACTCAGAACAGGTAATAATATGGAAGAAGACTGTCAAATATAGCAGATTCCGGAGCTATTCATCATTACGAAGGATATGTAATCTAGAGAATCCACGAGTTCGTGCGATTCATTCATAGAAAAACATCCAACTTACTTGTCACTAATGATCTACTACCATGGACTAAGGAACTACGAAAATCTCAAACCAAGTCCATCAGAAAACTGTTCGATCTGGATTAATCTAATGCTTATATGAGCTTAGAATTCGAATTTTCGTTCCGTAAATACCACAATTTCTTTTCTAGCAATCTCAAATTCAAGGCTTAATACATAAAAGCATCATCATCATCTATAACTCATTCGAAACACACATTCTTACCTAAATCCCAGACCTGAAATTTGATATTGTTGTACTGTACAGTCTCCACATTAAATCCAATCGCTGCAGATCCAATCAAATCGAAAAATCGTAAATCGCATGAAGTAGATCCAAGCAAAAGAAATAAACCAAAAAACATCGAGAGATGAATACATACTCGGAATCGTGGACACTACTTCACCCATCTGAAGCCGATCTGAAAAAATCAAACTCTAAACTCAAAACCAAACGTCGAATCGATCAAAGAACAAAGCCATAGTCACCGAATAGCTACAAAAATCTCAAAAGATGAGAGAGGAAGTGATGAATTTACAAAGGATTGTTGTTTTTCCAGCATTATCGAGACCAAGGACGAGGATACGAGCTTCTTTGTTTCCAAACACAGAAGCGAACATCCTCGTAAACAAGATCCCCATCTTCTTCTTCTTCTTCTTCTTCTTCTTCTTCTTCAGAGATCAGATCAGATCAAACGATCAAAGAGAGATTCTTCTTCTTCTTCTTCTTCTCCAGGATCATTCGATCTCTCTCAGATCTTTCTCTTCTTTCAGAGTAGTGGAAGACTGAAAAAAGAAGAGAAGGAGAAATAAATAAAACGTTTTAAGTAATTCTTTTTCGTTGCCTCTGGTTAAAACAGAGTCTTTGATTGGGCCCAAACCAATATCATTTTAGCCCATTTAATTTTTGTAGTTGGGCCTTCACGTTCCACATTTTTTTAGGATTTGATCGTTAGTTAAATTTTCATGCATATAAAAGTTAAATTTGGTCAATATATATAGTTGGTAATTATGTGATATAAAATTTTATTAAGATAAAACCAATATCTCTCGTCTGCTTGACTATATCAAATGAATAAAAATGTAATTAATACAATCATTGTCATGTTTAGTCACATTATCTATTAATTTGTAAGCCATTAGTCATTACCAAATATCATAGATTGTTTGTATATTAGGAGAAAAATAAATACTCCCTCCCCTTCAATATATAAATTGTTTTGGCTAAAAGAATGCATATTAAAACATTTTTTGTTTTTGTTTTTATATTATATGAGTTTATCTTTAACATTTAATTTAAAAAAAAAAAAAAGAATAATGGTATAATGAAATGGAAAAAATTGCATGAATTTTGCTCATAAATAGATATTTATTGCATTGGTTCTTTTAAAACAACTTATATTATGAAACAAAAATAAACCTTCAAAACAATTTATATATTGAAATAAAGGGAATAGTCTTTTATATTTTCTTTGTTTTATAATACTTGATAATTAAGATTTTTATACACTGTTTAAAAATCACTAAATTTTAATTCAATTTATCTCATTTTTCATAAAACAAAATTCACTTTACATAAGATAAATGGTCAAAAATACAAAATACACTTAAGTTTTGCAAAAAAAAATTGAAAACATCAATTAAAATTAAAAGAAATTTTTTTTTTTTTTTGTACGATATTTTTTTATTATTATTTCGCCGTTGTACGAATTTTTTATATAAAACATGTACTTTTATTTATGCGACAAAAAATTGAAAGTACCACTGTTATTAAAAGTTATTAAAAGTTAGAGGAAAAATAAATTAAAAAGAAAGTATTTTTGCATTGGAACTTTCTTGAAGGAGACGCGGCTACTCGGCGCCACGAAATTACAACTCAGCATTTGTCAGTTTAGTCAAAAAGCAGAATCATTGTCTTCTCTTTATCGACACGTGTCGCATTTCTTCTTTTTTTTTTGTAGCTCTTGGAATACAGAGAACAAACAGCTAATTTAACAAATCATTTTAATTTAGTTGACAAAAAAAAAAACAAATCATTTTAATTTTACTGCTACTAATGGACTATATATATATATTAAATTCATAATTTTATTTTTCTGTAACCAGTGGATCGTCGCCTGTAGATTATATAAATCAGCATGAAGCATTTGAACTATATCTAAAGGGCTTTAATACTTTAAAAAAAAAAATATATATATATATATGCAGTGGCGGATCTAGAACTTATATATACTGGGGGCAAATTTATAAAAAAATGAAAACTATGGTGGCAAAATAATAAATTTCTAAAAGTTATATAAGAAAAACTAAAAAAAATAAAAAAAATAGTGGTGGCATGTGCCACCATAATCCTTAATGTACATCCGCCACTGTATATATGTATGTATCTATATCCATTTTTCCGTCGAAATATATATATATATACTCTCATTTTCAAATTAGTTGATGTTTAAGATTATTTCACGCTGATTAAAAAACTACCAATTTTATTTGTTTTACTTTTTTTTTATAAAAACAACATTAAAAATATATATATATATTCTCATTTTCAAATTAGTTGATGTTTAAGATTATTTCACGTTGATTAAGAAACTACCAATTTTATTTGTTTTACTTTTTTTATAAAAACAACATTAAATTACAACTAATCCAACTAACAAAAAATTATAATGCATAATATAAATGGTTTATCGAAGCTGTTTACCGGTTTTTCAATTTGATTATTGTTAAAAGAAAATACAAATGGTCTCAAACACAAATAACATTAAATTTTTGCATTGAAACTTAAAATCATCAATTAAACTGAAACGAAAAAATATTCATAAAACATCAACTAAAATAAACAAAAAATCAGAGGGAGTTTAATTAAACATTAACTAACAAAAAGCTAGACAAAAAGACATTATACAGGAGAAAAAATAAAATTATGGAGGATAATGAAAAACGAGTAAAATTTTGGATGTTTGTGTTGTGTGGAGTGCACTTCACTTCGAGATCTCTTTGTAATTAATAGCGTGACGGAAAATTACTTTTGTTTTTATTGGATATTATCAAATTAAATGCAAAAGCTAAGCAAATCCGGACAAGTAATCGAATCATCTTTTGATTTTATATTATAAATGGGTTTTAAATTATTAATTTTGGAAATTTAATTGATGTTTGTTCGTGATGTCTTACACATGCACACTTTTTTATAGTAGCAATCATATTAGTTAATATTTTAATATGTTCTCTCGAAATAATCTAACTATATTATTAATTTGACGTAAATTAGTTTTGTAGTGTCAACATAGTTAAACAAATCCTAATAGTTAACTAAATTGGAACAACTCTATTGGAAAGAATATATACATATGTATGAACGTAAACAAGTCATAATGTAACAAGCATATACGTGAGTATATTTGGTAAAATGTATTGAACTAAATTACGTTTCCATTGAAACATTCGAAGATTTTAAATTGTTGAAACTTTTTGTGTTGTTAATTTTTTTTGTCAAACTTTTTGTGTTGTTATATAATTAATTATAAATCCGGTTTTTAAAATTTGTGGAGTTATAAACTTTTAAAAGATTAGAAGCCGAATTCTTTTAACGTAATCTGTATTTCTAGTTTAAATCAATCGTTTTATATATATTAACTAAAAATTTTTTGGAAACCGAGACCAATATTTTATTTCAGTGTGCTCAGGGCCGACTTTGATTATAGCATTAAGAATAACAAAATTAAGAAAATGCGTATTTTCACGAGTGTGTGAGTAAGAATTTTGAAACTATAATTCATAAAATCATAATCCAAAATTTTTTTCTCTAAGTATAATATACATTACCGGGAAAACAAGAAGCAAAATCTCCCAAGAAAATCACCAAACAAAGAAATTATAAAAGTAACCAAAAAAAGAACCAAAAAAAACTTAGTGGCTCGTTGCTTCTTCATTCTCTTTAACTTTCTCATTCTCTCTCACATCTTCTCCTTCTCCACCGCAACCACCACGGCCGCCGCCGCGTCCATCCTCCTTCGAAATTACCATTTTACCCTTGTGATCACCACACACACACTTCTTGGCCGCCGGCGTCGCAAGAAACCTCGGCAAATCATCTCCGGCCATTATAACAAGAATCCTCTCATCATACGCCGCGTTGGCCGCCTTCTCTCCCGACCGGCTCTCTTTCTCTTCGTCCACTCTTCCGCCGGAATCATCACCGGAAGTAGCCAAGCGGCAGTAAGAGTAGGCGAGTATGAGCAAAGCTAAGGCTATAAAGCCTAACATGATCGCAAGACCACCGAACAAATATGGCACCGGCGAGTGCCACGGCGAGTGCGGCGGCGGCCGGTGAGTGAACAATGATTCTGCCGACGTTGAATGTTTCGTTACATCTAAAGATGTTGTCTTAATGCTCATAGGTCTCATCTTGTTTTATGTTTTAACTATCTTTTTATTTTCTCACTTTAAAAAAAACCTAGAAGGTGATGAAACAATGGGATGCATGAGGTGTTAATATTTATAGGTAAGAAGTATTTATTGAAAAAAAAAGAAAGAAAGTGAGTCACACTATAGATATTTAATTTAGTGAAAATAAAGGCTCTTCAAATTTTTTAAAAGTAGTTTTCAATTCTTTTTTTTTGTCCTAAGTGGTTTATTACTTTTTGGTTCGCCACATATATTTGCATGCACTTGTCTCCAACTTACTTTTGTTTTGTTAAAATATGTTTTTCATTTCATTTCATATGAAAATTGATGTTAGACTGATCACTAATAGTAAGCTATATATATATTATCAATTAATTTAATAAAACTTTATATACGGTCTGCATATGTTGTCTAACCGCTATAAAATCTCAATTATTTAGAAAAACAGAGACAATAAAAGTTCTAAAATACTTTGACGATCATCGTATGTCAGTGAATAATGAAACTATGGGTTAAAATCAGATTGTAATATTTTTTGAATTTTTCTCAAAATCGGTGGATTAACCCCTATGAAAATATAGAGCTTTTTGTTAAATGTTCTATATACTGAAGTTTATACTTTTTAGTGTTGTTTAAAAATTTCTAACCACATTCTACATTTATATTACTGTATGCTAAACTTTTTTCATGATAAATGACCATCGTTTCTATTTTTTAATAATTGATTTATTAAAACTTCATATACATATTAAATAAGTAGACTAAACGCTATAAAATCTCTATTATCTAGAAAAACGGAGACAACAAAGGTTCCAAACCTCTTTGACCATCATCCTATGTAAGTGAACGATGCAACTATGCATTAAAACAAGATTGTCATTTTTTTGAATTTTTCTCAAAATTAGTGGGTTAACCCCTACGAAAATATATAGTTTCTTGGTAAATGCTCTATATATTGAAGTTTATATTCTTTCGTGTTGTTTAAAACTTTCTAACCACATTTTATATTTGTATTAATGTATGCTAAACTTTCTTTCATAGTAAATGTAAATCGTTTCTATTTTCTTAACAATTAATTTATTAAAACTTCTTATACGGTCCAAATAAGTGGACTAGCCGCTATAAAATCTCTATTATCTAGAGAAATGGAGACACCAAAGGTTCCATATCTCTTTGACCATCATCCTATGTAAGTGAACGATGCAACTATGCATTAAAACAAGATTTTCATTTTTTTTGATTTTTCTCAAAATCAGTGGGTTAACCCCTACGAAAATATAGAGATTTTTGGTAAATGCTCTATAAGCTTAAGTTTATACTCTTTAGTGTTTTCTAAAAAATTTTTAACCATATTCCACATATATATTAATGTATTCTAAACTATCTTTCATGGTACATGGACATCGTTTCTATTTTTTTTATCAATTAATTTCTTAAAACTTCATATACGGCCTAAATAAATGGAGTAACCGATTAAAATCTCTATTATCTAAAGAAACGGAGACAACAAAGACTCCAAATCTAGTTGACCATCAACCCATGTAAGTGAACGATATAACTATGCATTAAAACAAGATTGTCATTTTTTTGAATTTTTCTCAAAATCAGTGGGTTAACCTACGAAAATTTAGAATTTCTTGGTAAATGCTCTGTATACTGAAGTTTATACTCTTTAGTGTTGTTTAAAATTTTCTAATCACATTTTACATTTATATTAATTATGCTAAACTTTCTTTCATCGTACATGGACATAATTTCTATTTTTTAACAGTTAATTTATTAAAACTTCTTATACAATCTAAATAAGTGGACTAACCACTATAAAATCTATATTATCTAGAGAAACGGAGACAACAAAGGTTTCAAACCTCTTTGACCATCATCCTATGTAAGTGAACGATGCAACTATGCATTAAAACAAGATTGTCATTCTTTTGATTTTTTTCAAAATGAGTGGGTTAACCCCTACGAAAATAGAGGTTTTTGATAAATGCTTTATAAACTGAAGTTTATACTCTTTAGTGTTTTAAATTTTTTTTTAACTACATTCTACGTATATATTAATGTATTCTAAACTTTCTTTCATGGTTCATGAACGTCGTTTCTAATTTTTTATCAATTAATTTCTTAAAACTTATATATATATATATTTATATATAATATATATAACGTCTATAAAATAATATTGCTAGAATGAATTTTTTTTATTAATTTACAGAGTTATTTACTTAACGAGAGATTAGTTTGCTCAAAAACTCAATTTGTAACCGATAAAAAGTATTGGTTTATCGAAGTAATAACTTATAGATGTTATACTGTAGTTTGACCTTTTTATCGATCGGAAAAAAAATATGTGATGATTATTAGTATAAGGAGGAGACCCGCAAGATATTTGTGAGAACAATAGGCATAGTGAAAGAGCACAATTTGCTTTGGTGGTAGATGACAATGTTTGCACAATTTTAAGAGAGACAGAGAGAAAAGTTTAAAGTCCCAACTAATCTTTTTATGCATATTTTCTTTGTTTTCCATTTTCTCAATTGGTGGGTTGTTGTGATATATTTGCTTTTCATGCATCATATGATTTCTTCTGTTTCTCTAAATGCCAATATTAACATAGAAAAATTTAAACTCACAAGTACCCTTGTCATTAGTCAAATTCAATTTTATTTGTTATATTATACGGCGTTCTAAAAAAAAAATCCTCCATCGTAATTCTTTTTATAATTTACTTTTCATATGCTGAAATTGTATATCAAAGTGTTTAAACCACAATATGACCATATGTTATCTAGTTTCAATTTGGAATAGAGTTTAATTGTTACTACTTACTAGATTTGGATATTAAAATTATTGGTCGATAAATTGAAATGTAAAAGAATTCTATTACGGTTTAAATAACCATTGGTTGATTGTTATGTAATTTCGACATATAAAAGATAAAATTGCGATAAAAAGTTAGAATGGATGTTTTTCTTTTTAAAACAAAAAACCTCTAATATAAGCACACAACTAAAGATTAGATAGGACAAAACAATATCTTAGTTCTAAACTGATTTGTGACACATTGTTCTCAAAAGGGAATCGTTACCATTTTTGCCACAATCATAAAACTAAATACTTATGTTTGTCAGATACACCGGAACACATTGGCTGACAAAACGATCACAGTGTTGTTAGCTCTGTTTTGACAAAGAAAGCCCCGGCGTCTTCATCCGCGACATCACTGCTCAAGAAGCAACAACATTCAGACCAATTTAGTCACTAAAACACAAACACCGATATCGAAAGAATCTGTTTTTATAAACCTGTCTGCTGCTTCGGATTTGGGAATCAAGGTGATCTTCTTCGACGTGAAGTGTTTAAGAAAATGGGACAAGTTTCTTTCTTGGCACAACTTGAACAAATGATTCAAGAAATCATTGAATTGCTTTGGCTCCTGTTCAGCACAATAAGTAAAGAAGAATCCACCATGACAAGGTTTTAAGAGAGAAACAAAAAATGCGCAAGTTCGAGATAGATTACCTGTTCCAATACACATCCTTTACGTAGAGCGAGTACACATTCCAATGCTTTATCACCACTCTCGTTGGTAGTATCTTCTACGAGCTTTACTATATGATTTTTCATTTGTGTGATTGCTTTATCGATCCAATCATGGTTGTCTCTGCGGGATATCATGGCTTCAAAATCTTGAATTGGGGTTGCATCTCTGACTTTGTCGATTGTGTTCTCATTGGCATTATAAGCAACCATGCGATTGACATCATCATCTGAACTTGATGGCTTGTCCCGTAACAGTCTCTTAGAAGCCCTTTTTAACTGCAATGAAAGTTATGTGAAAGAATTGAAAATGATAACTCAGGCTCCTTACTGAAAGATGATAAAATCAGGGGAACACACCTTCGGGTTCTCCTTGACTTCAAAACTTCCACGAAACGCATCCATTATGGATTTATTGTTGGACGTGAGTTCTGGATCCTGCTCCATAAGTCTCTTGAAAGCTTCATCCGTTGGGGGTAAAGCAGCATTCGTGGAATTCGATTTCAGCTCAAGGTATTCATAAAAGCGCTGGTAAAATATAAATAGATATCTTTCATCAAGCTGCGTTGGAGAACAACTATCAATTGTCAAAAGCAGAAAAAAGAACAAAGTGGTTTTACGTGCAAAACAGGGTTGGGAGTAAGCTCGGGTTTTAGCATTTCATCTTTAGTAGCCGGGGCAAGATCAAGCATCTTGACAAAATTATCTGCTACCGCTTGCTGTTGCTCATTTGGTTTCCACAACGAAGGAAGTTTGCTGAAAGAAGGAAATGCAAACTCACGGACATCCTCAGCAAAAGGTAGCACGTTGAAGTAAAAAAAATCAGGCTGCAAGAAAATTAAACGATCACCAAGTTAATCATATTCAAGTAGAGGTGTTCATCTGAGCAGAATTACACAATTAACTTACAGTGTCATCTCTTTCAGACACATTTGGAGTCAGGACACCAAGGACCACGTTCTTTTGTCCATTTCTCCAGACACAACGTACAAATGCAACTCTGTTAGCTTCCTTCATTTGTCTAACAATAGCAGAGATGGCTATGGCAGATTTTTTTTTGCTTCGGTCAGGAAGAACTATGTTCACGTCTTTCATGTAATAATGGCTTCATTGACATGCAGAGAAAAACACAACAACTTTCTCTGAAAAAAGAAAAGCCACGAGTTTACGAATAAACATACATAAATGAGTTTATGCTTACTGCATTATGTTTGACGGATTGGTTAATCCCAGAAGCTTCATGCCTTTTTCAGTTTTGAACCTGAGTTCTTCCACCTCATCTGGTGCCATGGGAATAATATGACGTCCATACTGAAAGCCCTTGATCCTTTCCTCTCGAGCAATCACTCGACTAGATTCCGCAACTTTGTAACGGTAATCAATTTTCACTTCATGTTTGGCAAACTTGTCGGTTGGAGGAGCTTTGTCAGAATACATTTTTAGTGTTGGTAGTCTCTCCTCAGACACTTTCTTATAAACCCGTACCTGCAAAGTTCAGTAACATAATTAATACCCGCAGATAATTTCTTGAACAGTTATATGATCTTAAATCGACTTAAGTATTGAATAACACCGATAAACAGCGACCTATGTGACACACAAGCAAAAGATAAAAGCCACACAACCGGTACCTTAATCTTCAATGTTGGGGCAATCTCAAGGTCACCCCTAAACAAAGTAACTGGGGCAACTCTTCGGGTTTTCAAGGCACCTAGCAGTGAGAGTGGACTCTCGACATACGTTGTCTTTGCAATCGCGTTTTTGGAAAACAAATTCAATAAATGATTGTTCTCGTCTATTATATTCTCATGTACATCATTGCTTAAAGTGGCCCTCATAACAATGCTTTCCATCAATATTCCCTCTGTAGCCATCTTCATAGCGATAGTTTTCACTTGATCATCTTTCGTCCCTTCAAATGGATCTTTGGTAGGACATGCTGCATTTGTAATGAGACACATCCGTTTTTTCCCCTTTTGTGTAGGGCCATACACCTTTATAATCATGTCCATCCCAACAATCACAGCATCAAGAACTGAAGCCAGTCAAAGAACCAATGAAAAATAAATGGCAAAGCGGCATAATTAGCTATAAAAAATTGACTAGTAGGATACAGTCGCCAGCTACGGTTCCCCGAGGAAGCTGCTTTACATTTGCAGCCACACCTTCATCCACAACTCGGATATACCTTAAAACCGAAACATTCTCATATCCACCTATTTCCCTGGCAAGCTCGTTGTTGGTTTCTAGAGAGGTCACACGAAACATAATAAAGAGAGCTTAACAAATAGCAGAATAATACTAATCTCTTGCCAAAACAAAAACCAAATCAACAATCATAAAGAAGAGACAGAGACCTTCAGTTCCAAAGACAACAACCCCAACTTCATCAAACTTGTTGAAAATCAACTGCACAAAACAAAACTTAAACTAATGAAACATCAAAAAGGAAAACAAAAGCTCAAAGTTTACAACTTCCATTAGATAAGAAGAGAGAGAGAGAGAGATGTGTTATGTTACCTTCTTTTGAAGTAGCAAGAAACATGCCTTTTCAACATCATGGAGATTACTATGCATTGTTGGACTTACATCAAGCAACAAAACCAAACCCTCCTGCTTCCAAAAACACATCAAATCAATACCAAAAACAGGACTAATTTGTTCAAAAATGAACAGTATCATAAACCCTAAAAGCACACATTCATGAACAGTTCCTAAGTGTAGTTACAAATGCATGAAACGAATTCAAAAACTCACAACTCAACAGCATCCATACAAAAGGAAAGAACAAAAAAGTAAGCCATTCGAGAACTAAGTGTTTCGCTTGAGATTTCATTAACTGATTCTGAAGAAATCACTAAGAAACGAAATGCAACGAAGTAAAAATCGAGAAATTTCTAACCCGATTTCGCGCCATCCGAGAACCCTGTGAATCGAAGAAAGGAAGAAGATGAATCGACGAAGAAGAAGAAGAAGATGAAAATTGAATTTGACTTTGACTCTCTTTTGATTTCTTCTTCTCCTTAATGCTTTTTTTTAAAAAGAACTTTTTACTATAAAGCCCATTGGGCTTTAGTATTCGTTGAAATTTAAGCCCAATTCGTTAAAATTTAAGCCCAATTTCACCAAATGTGACGTGACTATCAATATTTTTTGAAGACTCTCAAGAGACAAAGAAACATACATATGTCTTAGTTACTAGCAAAAGATTACTAGTCTACTGCCTAACATAAGTCTTAGGTGCCTCCCAAGGGCACAGCCTCAACCCGGAGAGCGGCAAACCGAGGAGTTTCGCGGAGTATCGTCACGCGAAACTCTTTTGAGTATCGCCAAAAGTTGAGGTCGTCTTCTGGGTATTCTGTAGCTACTCCATACTTATAGACATAAGTTACACCATCAGGCCAATTGGTGAACAACAGTGAGTTCCCAGTCACGCCGCAACCATCAGGAAGGTCCTTACCGGAGCAAGAGCAGTTCCCCAAATCTCCGATGATCAATACACGGTCTCCTAAGTCGGTGACCACGACCCATTCACCAGCTTCCTCATCTAGCTTACTCACTCTACATGCTGGCCGGGTGAAATATAATACATCATCAATCAGCGGGATGACTTTCTCTATCAGGAAAAGCTCATCGTTGCCACATGGAACTAGATATTTGGTGGAGGTTAGATCCTGCGGCGACATCAGGGGGATTGGTTCTAGCGAATAAGGATCGATAACGAAAATGTCCCCGTTTAAAAAGGTTGCATAAAATTTTCCCCTGAAAGTGAATAAATCCGAGCATGTAGCGGTTGAGGGTCTCCTAAGCAGCATCCACCTCATTTCCGCACTTTTTAGCACCAAGAAAACTTTAGTATAGTTGATGATCACAACAAAGTCTCCTTCTCCGCCTCCCGCATTGTATAAAGGAAGACAAGCCACGCCTCCGTAAGCTTTTGTTACCCACGATGAATAATCCCAACCGATCATTCTGTACTTATAGCCAAGAGGGAGAATCTGGCAGTTAATCATGTTCACCGAGTTTAAATCAGTTCCTGGGACACTCACTTTCACAGAGCACTGAATGGGAGATGAAAGTTCCATCTGATCCTCTGAGTTATCTCGGCCAATGTCTCCCAGAAAAAACTCAGAAGGCGACCCAGCAGGAGCTCGGGTTCTAAAGAGAAACATGGGGATCTTCTCGAGGGTGCACAAGCCATTGGTTTCAGAAGTGAAATCAGCGAACGCCGGAAGAGAATACCTTGGACGCAACAAGCAAGAAGGAAAAGGAAAGATGGATCGCCATAGGCGACAAACAGACCGAGCATGAATAGTATCAAAACAATCATCAAGGTACTTGGAGATAATGTGAAGTAGCTCTTCAGGGAGAAGAGACCAATCTGACATTAACAATGTATGCTCTTTCGTTTCCTATAAGAACAAAAAATTCCATTTCTAAGATTAGCGAAATTGCGGTATAATATAATCGCATATCAATCACATCTTTATATACAAACACCAAACTACATCTTTCAACAAACATCAAAAATGGAGAATCAAAATCAAAGTTTTCAAACTCGAAAACTTAATGTATGAAACTATGAGCGATAGAGATTCGTACACAATCGGAACTGTGCGGTAGCTTCTTCTTCTCCATTGCAGATTCTTCTTCCCCTGTTTTGCTGCTTGCTGAGATTTCTGAAAATATGAAAGAGCAAATTAAAATTCTGAAACGATTCGTAAGATCAACACGAATAGAGAAGATTAATCACATAAACAACGATCTGCTATTTACATGGAGGAGAAAGAGACTCATACCTAAACCCTAAAATCACAGAGAAGAGAAGACAAAACTGTCGTCGTCTTCTTTCGTCTGATGATCCACACACAAGTCCACTAACTAAAAGAAACTGCTGAAGGAGAGACTCTGACTGAAGTGGAGGGTCTTATTTTACAAGCGAACTGACCCCGATCACGTGCATCTCACGTGCTTATTTATTTTTAGTTCTAAAATTGTGGTTGTTGTGATCCGTAGACTTGCCGGCTATTGACTGCCGAAAGATTATCGGTTCCGAGAATGGTTTTATCGACTTACCAGCTATTGACTCCGAAAAGGTTATGACCCTTGCGGGTTTAGTGTATTTCCTTTACTTTCCCTGTTCAACATTATCAACCAGAAGAAAAAAACATGATAGATCACAAAATCTTTACCTAACATCATAATAAGATTTTTTTGTTCTTGATCCAATAACAACATGGCCAACAGATATCTCAAGTATCTAATAGTTATGTTTCACAACAAACTATGATGTCTCAACTTGGAGATGAGCAGCCATGGGAGATTTGCTGAGGATCGTAACACGAGTCTCTTTCGCGGATTTCCAAAAGTTGAGGTCTTCGGGGTTACCTGTATCTACTCCATATTTGTAAGGGAACGTTACGCCAAAAATCTCATTGACGAACAGAATTGTGTTTCCACTCACACCGCAACCATCAGGAAGCTCTTTAGCTGAGCAGGAGCAGTTTCCCGGCTGTCCAATTAACAGTACACGGTCTCCTAGATCGGTGACAACTACCCATTCACCGGTGTCCTCATCTAGCCTACTCACTCTACATTTTAACCGACTTAACTCTAATATACCATCACGAATGATGACTCTCTCAACCAGGAAAAGTTCATCATTGCCAGATGGAACTACATCTCTATGTGCGATCAGGCGCTCTGATGGCATAAAGGGAGTTGCTTCCAGAGAATAAGGATCGATAACGTAAACGTCCCCATTTAAAAAGACTACGCAAAATTTGCCTTCAAAAGTGTGTATTTCAGAGCAGTCAGCTCTTGAGGTTGTCTCAAGCCGCATCCACTTCATTTCAGTACTTCTCAACACTAACAAATCATGAGCGTAGCCGATAAGCACAACAAATTCTTCTCCTTGCCCCGTGTTTAGTGGAAGGAAACCCACACCTCTGAAACGTGTTGCTAATGATTGAGGATCGTAACCGACCATTCTGTACTGATATCCCAGAGGGAGAATCTGACAGTCGAGCAAGTTCACCGAGGTTCGATCAGACCCTGGGATCTTCACTTTTGCCGAGCATTGAATAGGAGAGGAGAGTTCAACATGATTCTTTGACGAATCTCGGTCTATTCCTCCCACAAAAAACTCTGGTTTCGACGCAGAGGCAGCAGCAGAGGCTCGGAGTCTAAAGAGGAACACATGGAACTTCTCAAGGGTGCAAAAGCCTCTGCTTTTTCTCGGGAACTTAGCGAACGAAGGAAGAGTATACCTTGTGCGTAATAGCAAAGACGGAAAGGGAAAGAATTGTCGCCACGAGCGACAAACAGACCGAGCATGAATCACATCGAAACTGTCCTCTAGATTCTCAGAGATAATGTGTAGTAGCTCTTCAGGGAGAAGAGACCAGCCAGGCATAGACAATATGTGATGCTCTTTCGATTTGGGTTGTGAAGAAGACAGCTTCAGTTTTGAAATCTGAAAGAAAATTTACAATTTGGGTTAAACGAGAATGTTCTTAAAGATAACAATCCAAAATCAAATCAAAGTTCCGAGCTTGAACTCGTAGTTTACATCCGGTAGAAGAGACAAATCTAGCATCATGGATGATGATGATGACTTCTTCTCCGTTGAAGGGTCCGCCATTTTCGCTGATTGCTTCGATTTCACAACCTGAAAAGAGAGAAGAATCAAAACAATAAGCTACTTAAACAGAGGGTCAAATCCAAATTCCAGATCCGATTTGAAAAAAGTTTAGATCTTTCGGTTTCTAAAGTGAGAGAGAGAGAGAAAGAGTCCGTACCCAAACCATATTTGATGTTTTCTTTCTCGGTGCCATGTTTGCTAATTGCTTGAAGTCTGTAAAACAACAAAGAAAGTAAGCTTCTAGGGTATAAGAAAGAAACCCTAAAATCACAGAGAAGACAAAGATGTCGTCGTCGTTGTCATCATCGTCTCCTTTTTCTCGTCTGTCAAATGTGAAATGAGAGTGGGAGAGAGCTTCTGGCTGAAGTGGAGGGTCTTCCATTTTTTTACAAAATTAAACCGAACCAAACCGAATTAAACCACGAATTAAATTGTTTTATCCGGTTCGACTTCTTGATTTAATGTAACTGTTCATTGCCTTAAGCTACGCGCCGAGATTTTCGAACCAAAAAGGTTATGTTTTTAATTTCCCCTTGTCCTGAAAATGAAAAGTCAAATCTTTTTCTAGGGTTTCGACATTGCTGAGATTTCTTTAGAGAAAGAAGAAGCTTGGAGTAGAAGAAGAAGAAGAAGGTGCTTTTAAATCGAAATCCACTGTGGGAAATGGTGTTACATTTCTCAGATTCGAGACCTAGTTTCAGTGAATTTCGTGACTTATCGGCTCCAAGCAGCAACAATGTTGATCAAGACAAGATCTTTAAGTTCAAAGCTGGTTACTTTTCGATGAAGAAGAAGCATCAACACCCAAGAACAGAAGAAGATGATGGTGGTGATGATAAGGACAACGATGGTAACTTCAGTTCTGTTTTATCTTGTTGTAGAGATTGTTTGTTTTAGCAAGTTTTGATTTTTTCTTATCTTACAGAATTTTCGAGGAAGAAGAAATCGAAGAAGAACAATTCAGAAAGAGAAGCTTCTTTTGTGGCCCTTGTTACGGTTTCGAATCTACACAATGATGCTTTGGTACTTATAACATATTGTGTTTCATTTTGGGAGAAGATTTGTTGAAATGGAATCAAAATTTAACTTCAATATATGGTTTATAACTTTATAGTTTGTTTTGATAAATTCTAAAGTATGCATTTTCTCAGTTTGTTTTAGCTTTTACTTTGGTGTGTAAAAGCTAAATTTTGCTTTGATTCTGCTTTGTGTTATGAGGAAATACTGAAAATGTCAGAATCTTTTATGTGCAGCATCTTCCAAAAGATTTCACAAGCTCAAATGATATTCTGAGAAGATGCGGCGATATTGTTATAAACGATGGAGGGGAAAGATCATGGACTTTGGAACTGAAGTTCAACGAATCATCTGATACCTTTTATGTTAGTCGAGGTTGGAGAAGTTTCTGCGATGAAAACGGTAAAAAAGCTGGAGGGCTCTTTGTGTTTAGACTAATGGCAAACGCAGAAACGCCCTTGCTCAGTTTCGGTCCTGCAGAGAGTAGAGGAGAAAAATCAAGCAAGAAAGAGTCTCTTCCTGTTGAACTTAATAGTGGAGAAAAGACCAGCAAAGAGAAGCGAAAGGAGAATCCTTTGAGATATAAAAATTCGACTTCGCCAGGCCAAAACCGATTTGTGACATTAACCATTCCAGATGACAGCTTCAGAAAATCAAGACTGGTGAGAGTCCATCAAACTGAAACTCTTGTTGGTTTATCGCAAAACGAGCGTGTCCTTCTTCTTCTTTTAATTCTCTAGTTACTTATTTTCCAGTATCTTCCATTGCCATTCATGAGAGAAAATGGTATGACCGAATTTCGGTTGATAACTTTGTTGGGAAAAGATGGTACTAAGTGGTTGGTAAAAGTTCTACGGGAAGGCAATCGAGCAATGTGTTTAGGAAAGGGCTGGAAAGAATTTGCTAAAGCAAATGGCTTACAGATAGGTGAATCATTCACGTTCGAGTTAATCTGGGAAGAAGAAACTCCTATGCTCAATTTGTTCTCTACAGAATCTAGCAGTAGTACAAGGCAACAAGGAGAGTCTTGTTCAAAAGCTAAGGAGAAAGTGTTTGCTCCCACAGAACCTTCAAGTGGAAACAAAACCAAGAAAGCCAAGAACATCAGAGAGGAGAGGAGATATTCATCTTCACCAGGACAAAATCGATTTGTGACCTTAACACTTACAGCTGCAAGCTTCAGAAGATCAAGACTGGTGAGTCCATATCAAACAAAACTCTAGTTGGTTTATCGCAAAACGAGTGTCTTTTTTCTAATTTACTAGGCCTCTAATATCCAGTGTCTTCCGTTGCCATTCACGAGAGAAAATGGGATGATCAAACCACGGTTGATAACTCTATTGGGAAAAGATGGTACAAAGTGGTCGGCAAATCTTCTAAGAGAAGGCACGGGAAGAATGAGTTTGGGAAAGGGCTGGATAGAATTTGCTAAAGCAAATGGCTTAAAGATAGGTTATACAATCACATTGGAGTTAGTCTGGGAAAATGAAACTCCTATGCTCAGTTTGTTCTCTACAGAATCTAGCAATGGTACAATGCAACAAGGAGAGTATGGTTCAAAAGTGTTTACTTCCACAGAACCTACAAGTGAAAACAAAACCAAGAAAGCCAAGAACAACAGAGAAGAGAAGAGAGATTCATCTTCAACAATTCAACATCGATTCGTGACATTAACACTCACACCTGATGATGTCAGAGACTGTAAACTAGTAAGTGTTCATGAAACAAGACTTGTATCAAAGGTGGATTCAATCTATGTTCATTCAAATATTTTGCAGATTCTTCCAAGTCAATACATGAAAGCTAACGGCATCGACAAGCTCGGAAAGATAACTTTGTTGGGTAAAGATGGAACGAAGTGGTTTGCATATCTGCTCTCAAAAGATGGATTTGCGTCTATGGGATGTGGTTGGAAGAGCTTCTGTGAAGCTAATGGAGTCAAGACAGGTGAATCATTCACTTTGGAATGTGTTTGTGAACAAGACACAACTTATGTGTTTAAGTTTTGGTCCAGCCCCATATAGTAGAAGGCAAAAACAATGTTAGAGAAGAATGTAAAGAGCAACACAAGTCTTCCTCTAAACACTTAAGCCTTTTTCAATATGATTAATTTAAATCTTATTGAATTAGTTGAAAACAAAGTTCTAATGGCAACAATAATAATCAAAAAAGAAACAAAAGTTCATTAAAGAAGAAAAAAAAGTAAGTGAAAAATTTGAATGTTGTTGTATATAAAATGTATATATATATATACACATCAAACAGATTCTTTCTTCATTTTTTCTTCATGGTTCTGTTACTGCAATTCACCAACAGGTGCTTCATTGAGCCATAGGAAGTGAATGAAATCATAAAGCTTCGCGCTGACACCAACCTGTAACTACATTTTCACACTAACCTCAACCAAATTTGTAACGATTTCGAAACAAAAACTGTTTTAAGAGATTAATCAAACCTTATAAGGAGTAGGGTTTAGTCTCCTCATATGATCAGGTCGCATGTTTTCAAGCTGTTTGATGCAACGGTCTCTTATATCTTTCAATGGCGGTAGTTCTTCTCGGGCTTCACCTTCATTACACACCGAGAGAGAGAAGCAGAATCAGTAGTTATATATATCAGTTAAATGTCTCATGGCTCTTTTGAAAAATCTTTACCTGCATTGTCTCGCCAATAACATTTGAGGAGTTCTTCAACTCGCTGTGGCACTACATATGCTCTTTTGGATTCGGTAAAAGGATGACGGGATAGTAAACGCTCACCGACCTTTCAAAGAAACAGATTGTGTGAAATGCAACAAAGGTAATGAATGAGATTTAACTTAACTTTTTATCAACCTTTGGAGGTGGTTCGTTTTCTCCAGTCATTATATCTACCAGAGGGTAACTTCTTTCCCATATAATCTGTAACTTCGCTTCTTACATGGTATCGATACCTGAACAAATCAGAATGGTAATCGAAATAAACGCAATGTTGCATAAAACGATTAAGACTACAAGTGAGAGGTGAGTTTAAACCTTTGTGACATCTTCAGAAAGTTTGATCCGAGGCTGATTGTTTATCTCCACGAGTTTGAAAACGCAAGCTGAGGCAGCTTGCGCATAGCAAGTGACTAGATAGGTCCCAATACCAAAAGCATCTACCTCATGTCCCTACCGAGTTAAAAAAAAATATATATATATATATATAACAAAAGTCAATCTAAGTTTGATGCTGAGACTTTGTTGAGTACTTGACTAATGGTACGCAGGATCACCTGTTTATTTAAAGCATCGATCGTCTCTTCATTTAGATCGTTACTAGCGGTGATAACCATCTTCCCAAAACCGGGTACCTTTAGTTCTCTCTCTACTGTGCAGAAGAAATTCCTAGCTTCTGTTGATAAATATGCTAAGTCACCTGAATCCAATCTAATACCTAAGGCTTTATATCTACACAGCATAACAAACATCAATCATTTCTTAGCCTGAAGACTACAAAATCAAAAATCCTCAAGAGGCAGCCACTGATGTCGAAAGATTAGGTAATGATAGGAGATTCTTACACACCCGAAGTCATTGAGAGCTAAAGCAACTGCACAGAAGTTAGGGATTCCACTCTTCATCACCTGTAATACCATTTGCAACAATAATTACTCTGTAACATGAGCAACAAAGTGTTCTAAATTGTGGGTAAGATGATATTAGTCTTTTGCACCATCCGGTCCCTAAGATACCAAACGAAAAAACTTCAGACCAACATGGAAAGATGTAAAACACTATATTGAGACAGGATTATAATAGAAACCTGAGCTCTCCGAGTACCAAACTCGAGTAGAATCTTAGATTTTCCGGCAACAAAACGGTGCCTAGCTGCGTTAGTAGCAACCATAGACGCAAAATTGACAAGATTGAGGAATGGAGTTTCCAACAATTGAACAACCTATAACAATTTTGAAATCATTCAACAAAACCATTAAAGCATAAACGAGAGTTAAAAACAACAGATCCTTCAGGTATTGCATAAACTTCAACATCAGAACAATCAAGCCCTCGAAGATAATCGCAGAAAGCTTCCTAATTTGAATCGAAAACACGAAACCCAGATTGAAATCAAAGAGAAAACAAACAAAAATGAATCGATTTGAATCAAAAGTTTGATACCTCAGAGCCAGGTTAAGAATCACGAACGAAATCGATTTCTTCATCATCGCAGAAAGCTTCCTAATTTGAATCGAAAACACGAAACCCATATTGAAATCAAAGAGAAAACAAACGAAAAATGAATCGATTTGAATCAAAAGTTTGATACATCAGAGCCAGGTAAAGAATCACGAACGAATTCGATTTCTTCATCAGTTAATTTGAAATTAGCCCAAAGGTTGAGCGGTTGGTACAAAATTGTATGATTTTTGGGCTTAATTTGACCGGCCCAAAAGTTTGGTTTGGCCTGAACTTTTTAAAAGGCCCGTATAAAAATACGGTCTAAAATACTCGGTTTATACTCGGTTTAGACGCGGTTAGCGCGCAAATCGAGGTGGATTTTATGTCGGTTATCATGGTAAAACGGGTTCCGTTTTCCGTTCAAACGGGGTCCGTTTGCTTGACACGTGTCCGTTCCGCGTAGGACACGTGTTTGATATTTTTTTTTTTGTCTTCGTTTCTTTGTTGATGTGTGCTTCGACCATGGCGAATTCGTTCATTCTCTGAACAGAGCAAAGCTTAGGGCTTTTTGTGAAGTGAATCGAGCTTCATCGATTAACCCACAATCTCTCTCTCTCTCTCTCTAGTGTATAGTTCTGTTTTGTCGCTCATGATCTTCGGATCTGCTGTGAAGGGGATATATGTTGTTCAAGGTCTCAGATTTAGGATCTAGTTGCTGTGAGATTCGAGACGAAATGGGTCTAAGCAACAACAATGATTGATGCCAAATCGATATTTTCAGCTCTCTTCTGTTTTGTTTTTGATGAGTGCTTTGGTTTGATTGTTTCAAGAACAGCTAAAGAGTGGAAAGAGAAGAAGACCCTTTTGAACATCTTGAGTGTTTTCTGATACAGAGCTTAGAAAATGAAGATGAACGATCTTGAAACTGAAGCATATTTTTCATCGGCTCACTCTTGTTCTGAATCCAATGTCACAGCTTCGGATTCAAACACAGATGCACTGGTGCGTTACTTTACTCCGTGAAGTAATCTTATGCTGAAGTCTTTGCATAGTCATTAGCTAATTGAATCATTGTGTCTAGAGGTGGGCATTGTAGTTACGGTTAGTTATGAAACTAGACAAAGTGTTATGCGGCTTGGTCTGACGAGGAATGCTTAAAAAGTCTTAATCTTTTTTGTTCAAGTGATATGCAAATTGATCCTTAGCGAACCGTTGTTTCTAGGCATATGCATTTTGGTTTTGGTAGAGGTTAATCAAGTTCAGTTTGAAGATTAAAACTAAACGAACAATGATGTGATCTTGGTTTTAGTTGATTGTAACATCTTATGTAGCTATATGTATTGTTATCGATTTACTTCAGTTAAGGTCTGGGAGAAAATTTGCAGAAGTAATACCATATTTCATTTTGGTTTTGTTTGTATATTTTCAACACTCTTAGGACTTTTAGTATAGAATCTTGAAGCTAGCTAATCATTGATTTGACATGTCTATTTTCTTAACTCCGTGTCACGAGGTGGAAATGCTTATAATTCATGACCATTCCTTCACCAGTTCATCTGATCTGACACTTGTGTTAACCTGCTGGTGTTGCAGTATCTTCCACTAGATTTCACAAGCTCAGATAGTATTGGAAAAAGTTTTCGCAAGAAGTGTAGTCCAAAACGGATAATATCATCATATTCATCAAGGGAGAAACGATTTGTGACATTTACACTTGCACCTGTTGATGTCAGACATTGTAGGCTGGTAAGATCGTCATAACAACTTCTGATTCAGAGGGTTTTGTTTTTCTCTATTTTATTCTTACTGTTTTTTGGCGTCTGTTCATATATTTACAGCGTCTTCCAATTCAATTCACGAGGGAGAATGGCATCAATAAGCCCGGGAAGATACGTTTGTTGGGTAATGATGGTTCAAAGTGGCTGGCAAATCTTCTCCTAGAAAGCAGAGGAAGAATGACTTTGGGAGACGGCTGGAAATTATTTGTTAAAGCAAACGGCTTAAAGATCGGCGAATCCTACACACTCGAGCTGCACTGGGAAGACACAAATCCTGTGCTTAGTTTGTGCCCTGCAGAGGACAAAAGAGCAGGAGGAGGGTGTTCAGAAGCAAGTGAGAGATATTCTCTTCCCATAAAACCCGGCAGCGGAAACGATATTACCAAAGATGAAAACAAGAAAGACGTAAACGTAGATGAAACCAGCAAGGAGGAGAGCAGCTCATGGGAGAGAGAAGAATCATTTGAGATGGAGAGATTCAACGTCACCCAGCAAAAACCGATTTGTGACCTTAACAATCACCCCTGATAGTCTCAGACATGGTAGACTGGTAAGTATATCAATTAACTCTTTTTCATTTTATCGCATAACACAAGGGTATCTTTTTTATTCTCCATTCATATCTTTTCCAGCGTCTTCCTTTGCAATTCATGTGGGAGAATAGCATGAACACGCCTGGTGATATAACTTTGTTGGGTAAAGATGGCGCAAAGTGGCTGGTAAGTCTTCTACTGGAAAGAAGAGGAAGAATGTGTTTGGAAAAAGGCTGGAAAGACTTTGCTAAAGCAAATGGCTTAAAGACAGGTGATTCCGTTACACTGGAGTCGATATGGGAAGATGCTACTCCTGTGCTCAGTTTGTTCCGTATAGAGTCTAGCAGTGATAGAAGGCAGGAAGATGAGGTCTCAAAAGCAAGAGAGGATGAGTCTACTTTCACAGAACCTAGCAACATAAACAAGACTGGTAAAGCAGAGAACAACATAGAAGAAAGCAGAAAATATTGTCTTACAAGGAGAGATTCATCTTTAGCCATCCAGAATCAATTTGCGACATCAACACTTTCACCTGAAATAGTTCGCTCTGTTGCGCATGATATTCAAATAGGCGGGATCGTTGTTTTTAGAGATGCCAGAGATATGATGGTTCCGGTCCCAGATTTAGGATCCAGGTTCTGTGCGATTCAAGACGCACTGGCTCCAAGCAGCAACAATGAACAAGATAACACTGGTAAGATCAATTATGTATCCTTTGAACTAGAGTTAATCTAGAGCATTGTTTGAACTAAACTTTTGAGATCAATATATTACGTAAAGCTGTTAAGGAAGCATTGAAATGAGGCTGTTTTTAAGAGACCAGATTGTGAGCTGAAAATAATTTTATGGATTTGTCCTGAATCAGGTAGCATCTCAACGAAAATGCAGCCGCACTTAAGAAAAGAAATTTGCTTTTCATCGTATGATGGTGATAACCACTACAACATAGGTATATACAGTTCTCTTCTATTTTACTTTAGTACCATATCTAGATGATTCTAAGCTTATTTGCTTTGGTGGGGTCTTTCTGTTACAGAGCTTCCAAGAAAGAAGAAAATGAAGAAGAACAATCCTGGAACAGAAGCGTACTCTTCATCAGACCGTTCTTGTTTTGTAGCCCATGTCACAGCTTCAAATCCACACACAGATACGCTGGTGATTATAAACCTCAGTTTGCTTCTCCTTTATTATCTGAAATCTCATGCTAGTTAATTGAAATGTTCTTTGCAGTATCGTCCCCAAGATTCATTGATCTGACATAATCTGCTGGTATTTGCAGTATCTTCCCCAAGATTTCACTAGCTCAGATGGTCTTCTTGAAGGAAAATATCGCAAGAAGTATAGTCCGAGACAGATAATTTCATCAGATTCATCAAGCGAGAAACAGTTAGCAACATTCACACTTGCGCCTATTGATGTCAGGAATTGTAGACTGGTACGATCATCTTAACGACTTCTGATTCAGCGGGTTAGCTTTTCTCTAATCTTACTTGGTGGCTTTGACACCTTTTGAAATTGTCTACAGCGTCTTCCAATGCAATTCACAAGGGAGAATGGCATAAACAAGCCTGGGAAGATCAATCTGTTAGGTAAAGATGGTTCAAAGTGGCTGGCAAATCTGCTCGTGGAAAGCAGAGGAAGAATGACTTTGGGAGACGGCTGGAAAAGTTTCGTTAAAGCAAATGGCTTAAAGACGGGTGAATCCTTCGCACTCAAGTTGAATTGGGAAGACACAACTCCTGTGCTCAGTTTGTGCCCTGCAGAGAATAGCGTTGACAGTAGAGAAGGAGGAGGGTGTTCAGAAGCAAGCGAGAAAGAACCTCTTCCCATAGAACCTAGCAGCGGAAAAGAGATACGCAAAGACGATAACAACGAAAACAGCAAGGATGAGAGCAGCTCATGGGAGAGAAATAAGAATCATCTGCTATTGGGAGATTCAACTTCAACCAGCAAAAACCGATTTGTGACATTAACAATAACACCCGACAGTCTCAAACATGGTAGACTGGTAAGTTCATCAATCAACTCTTATTCGATTTTATCACATAATGAAAAGGGATGCTTTAAATTCACTGGTCATATCTCTGTTCTAGCGTCTTCCATCGCAATTCATGATGGAGAATAACATGAACAAGCCTGGGGAGATAAATCTGTTGGGTAAAGACGGTGCAAAGTGGCTTGCAAGTCTTCTACTTGAAAAAAGAGGAAGAATGAGTTTGGGAAAAGGATGGAAAGATTTTGCTAAAGCAAATGGCTTAAAGACAGGCGATTCCATCACGTTGGAGTCAACTTGGGAAGCTGAAACCCCGGTGCTCAGTTTGATCCGTATAGAGTCTAGCAATGAGAGAAGGCAAGGTGAGATTTTAGAACAATCTCTTCCCACAGGACCTTGGAAAGCAAAGAATAGCCGAGAAGAAAATAGCTCAGGGGAGTTGGAGAAAACAAACTATCTTCATATAAGAAAAGACTCATCTCCAACAATCCAAAACCGAGTCATGATATTAACACTTACTCCTGAAGATGTCAGAGACTGTAAACTAGTAAGCTAATCAAACTGACTCTTGCTCTAAGTAGTTGTGCTCCTTTCTTGTCTTGCATTCTAATCGGTAATAGCGATTCTATTGAAATATCGCAACAGCGTCTTCCGAGTCAGTTCATGAGGACAAACGGCGTCGAGAAGCTTGGAAAGATAACTCTTTTAGGTAGAAGCGGAATGAAATGGTTTGCGTATTTACTGTCGAAAGATGGAACCGTCGCGATGGGAAATGGTTGGAAAGGTTTCTGTGAAGCTAATGGTGTGATGGTAGGAGAGTCTTTCCTTTTGGAATACATTCCAACACAAGATACTACTAATCATCTTTTTAAGTTTTGTTCTAACTTTGGAGAACATATACATAAATGTTATCATTAGTAGTATTTAGTAAGGTTCATTTTTTTCTTCAAATGTTATATAGAGAACACAATATAACTAAATTAATACGTCGATAATCCAAAAAGTATTTTTACCCGTTTTTTTTGTTACTCAATTGAAAAACAAAAGTAAGATGAATTAATTAGTATCTCTACAAATTAATAAAATTTTATTAATTTATCGTGTTAAGAATGTAAATGATTGATTAGTGTTTCTATCGATTTTTCGAAAATGCGATTTTTTCAGAGTAATGAAAACATTTTTATAGAAAATCTTCATCGTAGTGTAAGTAAAACTGTTTGCGTTGGTGACGGGATGCATACGGAGCGGAAAAGATTTGTCCGGCGAATAAATCAACGGGCCCAAATCCAGCTCATCTATTATTACAGTTAGGCCCAATCTATTATTAACGGGCTCAAGTCCAGCCCATTTATTATTACAGTTAAGCCCACACTATCTGTTAGAAGATGTAAGTCTTCGAGCTTTTTACGATCTGAAATCGAGAACAGAGAGAGAGAGACAAAACATAGGAGGAGCTTCTGTTAACAGAGACACTTGTCTTTGTGTTTGATTCTGATTCTCTTATTTTCCTCTTCAATTTCGGATTATATTAAAAAACCACAAAATACAATTTTTTACTTTTGCCTTTTCTCATGAGCCACCGCCAAAATCCGTTATTTTCTATGCTCATAAAAAAAAAAAAATTGTTGTTAACTTTCGTATAAATCTCTTTTTTTGTAACCTGAGCAAAAAAAAATCTCTCTAGGGTTTCGAAGTGTTTCTTCTTCTTCTTCTTCTCTTCAACAATGGCGAAATCAAATCTTCTTCAACCTCAATTCATCCATACACTTGTTCCTAGTCCTCCTGGCTTTCACTCTCACCTCGTAACCAATCCTCTCTCCTTCTCTCTCTCTACGAACAGCTTTTTTTTTTTCTCAATTCTGTTTTTTTTTTTTTTGTGTGTGTAGACGATTCCTATAGACTTCTTCTCCAAGTATGTTGAAGAAGAAAAGATCATGGAGACGAATACGGCGGAGCTTAGATCTGATTCATCGGACATTATCTGGAATGTTAAGATGATTGGTCGGAGATTTACTGACGGCTGGGAAGAGTTCGCCGTTGCTAATAATTTTCGAATCGGCGATGTTGTTCTTGTTAGATATGAAGGAGATTTGCTCTTCCATGTTTCGCCTTTAGGATCTAAATTTTGTGAGATTGTTGACATGCAACCTCCAAGCAACAACATTGATGGTGATCGTCATGATGATGATGATCAATTTGAATTAGGTAAAAGCTTGTTGAAAAAGCATTCACATCCAAGAACAAATGATTGTGATGATGATGATGATGATGAAGGTAAGTTTAGTTCTGTAATCATATATTATATGATTTGAGTATAAAATAAAATAACATGTGTGATCTTTTTGTGATATAGACCTTCCTATGAAGAAGAAAGTGAAGAAGAGTAGTGATGAAATTGGAATTGATTCTTCTTCATTAGGCAACTCATGTTTTGTGGCTATTGTCACGACTTCGAATCTACTTGAAGATACATTGGTATGTGACCAAACTCTCATACTTAGATAGCTTTAGCGTATTGTAGTTTAATTTAAGGTTGTTTCTAAAGATGAGCATTTAGGTGTTAAAGTATAGTTCGGTTTGGAACAACGTTGTTAACTTCAATTTCGTTTTGGTTCGGTGTGTGTAGTATCTTCCACAACATTTCACAAGCTCAAATGGTCTTACAAGGAAATGCCGTAAGATTTTTTTAATCGATGGAAGTCAAAGATCGTGGACATTGGACATGAGTGTCAAGGAATCAACGGATGCTTTTTATATTAGCCAAGGTTGGAGAAACTTCTGTGAAGAGAACGGTCAAAAAGCAGGAGGAGTGTTTATGTTTAAGCTAGTGGGAAACGGGGAAACTCCTGTGCTCAGTTTCTGCCTTACAGAATCTGTCGATAATATAAGCGACTGTTCTGAAGCTTGCGGGAGAGAATCTCTTTCTTCAGAACAAGGGGAGAGCAATGAAGATGTGGAGATGGAAAGAACAAAGAATAGTACGAAGCGAAGAGCTTCACCATATTCATCTTATTCTCCGAGTCATAAGCAATTCGTAACATTTACACTTCCACGTGATTATGTCAGAATTGCTAGATTGGTAAGTTCATCAAAAACAACTCTCGATTCTGCCCTTATTGGTTCTGACTCATGTTTATTCGTGTTCTGTTCAAATATCTACAGTCTCTTCCAGTGCCTTTCCTTAGGGAGAATGGCATCAACAAGCCCGGGGAGATATATCTGGTGGGTAAAGATGGTAAGAAGTGCCTCACAAACCTTCTACTAGACGGGAAAGGAACAATGAGTTTGGGAAAGGGTTGGAAAGAGTTTGTTAAAGTAAACGGCTTAGAGTCAGGCTTCACGCTCAAGTTGATGTGGGAAGATACAACTCCAGTACTTAGCTTGTGCTGTGCAGAATCTACCAGTGACAGAGAGCAAGAAGAGTATTTAAAAGCTATCGGGAAACAGTCTCTTTTCATAGATCCTAGTAACGGAGAGATGATCAGCAATGATGAGAGAAAGTCATGGGAAACTCCTGTTCTCGGTTTCTGCCCTACAGAATCTAGCGATAACAGAAGCCAAAGAGACTGTTCTGAAGCTAACGAGAGAGAATCACTTTCCACAGAACTTAGCGACAAGGAAGGGGAGAGCAATGAAGATAACTGCAGAATATTCGAATCATTGATGGAAACAGGACAAACGAAGTCTAGTCCAAAACGAAGAGCTTTGCCATATTCATCTTATTCACCGAGTCATAAGCAATTCGTAACGTTTACACTTCCACCTGATTATGCCAAAATTTGTAGATTGGTAAGTTCATCAAAAATAATTCTTGATTCTGTCCTTATTGGTTCTGACGCATGTTTATTCGTCCTCTTTTCAAACATCTACAGTCTCTTCCAGTGCCATTCTTGAGGGAAAATGGCATCAACAAGCCCGGGGAGATATATCTATTGGCTAAAGATGGTACAAAGTGGCTGACAAGCCTACTACTAGACACGAAAGGAACAATAAGTTTGGGAAAGGGTTGGAAAGAATTTGTTAAAGCAAATGGCTTAGAGTCGGGCTTCACGGTCAAGTTGACATGGGAAGACACAACTCCTGTACTTAGCTTGTGCTGTGCAGAATCTACCAGTGACAGAGAGCAAGAAGAGTATTTAAAAGCTATCGAGAAACAATCTCTTTTCATGGATCCTGGCAACAGAGAGAAGATCAGCAAAGAGGAGAGAACGCCATGGGAGAGAGAGAAGAATCATCTGAGGACAGACTTTGGTGAAGATGAAGGTAATTTTACTTCTAAGTTCTATCATATTTTATAAATAAAATATCTGTGGTTGTAACATGTGGTATGTTTCTGAAATAGAGCTTCCTAGAAAGAAGAAAGTGAAGAAAAATAGTCATGAAACAGAAGCAGATTCTTCTTCATTAGGCAACTCATGTTTTGTGGCCACTGTCACGGCTTTGAATCTACTCACCGATATACTGGTATAGACCAAAATCTCATACTTGATAGCTTTAGCATATTATGGTATAATCACGGCTGTTTCTAGAGTTGGGCGTTTAGATGTAGTCTAGTTTGGTTTGCAATAAAAAACCGTCGAAGTAAAGTTAAACGTTTACTTCAGTCTTGTTTCGGTTTGGTTTGTTAAACGTCCTACTAGGCAAATGTTTGTAGCTTCAAGTTGGATTTGGTTCATCTGAGTCATGTTGTTAATCTCGTGTGTTTGCAGTATCTTCCACAAAATTTCACAAGCTCAAATGGTTTCGCGAAACAATGCCGCAAGATTGTTTTAGTCGATGGAGGGGTAAGGTCATGGGTATTGGATCTGACGTTCGACGAATCGTCTGATGCTTTTTACATTAGCCAAGGCTGGAAAAATTTCTGTGACGACAACCGTCAAAAAGCAGGAGGCTTGTTTATGTTTAAGCTAGTGGGACATGGGGAAACGCCTGTGCTCAGTTTCTACCCTACCGAATCCATGGATAGTCGAAGCCAAAGAGACGTTTTTGAAGCTAGCGGGAGAGAATCTCTTTCCACAGAACTTGGCAAAGAGGAAGAGGACATGGAAGGGGAGAGCAATGAAGACAAATGCAGAGTATTGGAGGAGCCATTGATGGAGAATGAAAAAACGTATAGTCCAAAACGAAGATCATATTCATCTTATTCACCATCTCATAAGCTATTCGTAACATTTACACTTCCACCTGATTATGCCAGAATTGGTAGTTTGGTAAGTTCATCGAAAACAACTCTTGATTCTCCCCTTTATTGGTTTTGACGCATGTTTATTCGTCTTATGTTCTATTATCTACAGTCTCTTCCAGTGCCATTCGTGAAGGGCAACGGCATCAACAAGCCTGGAAAGATATATCTACAGGGTAAAGATGGTACAAAGTGGCTCACAAACCTTCTTCTGGACAAGAAAGGGACAATGAGTTTGGGAAAGGGTTGGAAAGAATTTGTTAAAGCGAACGGCTTAGAGTCGGGCTTCACGCTCAAGTTAATATGGGAAGAAACAACTCCAGTACTTAGCTTGTGTTGTGCAAAATCTACCATTGCCAGGGAGCAAGGCGAAGCCGTCGAGAAACAGTTTCCTATAGATCCTAGGAATGGAGGCCATATCAGCGAATATGAAAAGAACGAAGATGAGAGGTCACGGGAGAGAGAGAAGAATCATCTGAGATGGAGAGATTCAACTCCATCGAGCCAAAAGGAATTTGTGACATTAACAATTACACCTTATAGCGTCAAGAACTCTACACTAGTAAGTTTATCAGACAACTTTTGTTTCGAGGGGTTAGTTTATTATGCTTTTATAACGGTTTCTGACGCTTTTTTTTTGCTATCACTGAAATTTCAACAGCGCCTTCCAAGAAAATTCACGAGGGAGAATAACATCAACAAGCCTGGGGTGATTATTCTGTTGGGCAAAGATAGTATAAGGCAGCCGACAAGTTTGTATTCTGACAAAGAAAATAGGACCATGTTTTTAGGAAGTGGATGGAAACCTTTTGTCAAAGCAAACGGCTTAAGCACGGGCGATTCCTTCACGCTCAAGTTGATATGGGAAGATACAACTCCTGTACTAAGCTTTTGCTGCGAAAAGTTTACCGCTGACAGAGAGCAAGGAGAGTATTTAAAAGCTATAGAGAAACAGTCTCTTTGCATAGATCCTAGCAACGGAAAAAAGATCAGCGAAGATGAAAATACTAAAGAAGAGAGAAAGTCATGGGGAACTCCTGTTCTCAGTGCCTGCCCTACAGAATCTATCGATACTAGAAGCCAAAGACACTGTTCTGAAGCTAGCGGGAGAGAATATCTTTCAACAGAGCTTAGCAACAAGGAAGGGGAGAGCAATGGAGACGACTGCAGAATATCGGAGTCCTTCTGCTGTTCAGAATCTACCAGGGACAGAGAGCAAGAAGAGTGTTTAAAAGCAACTGAGCAACCGTCTCTTTTCATAGATCCTAGCAACAAAGAGGAGACAATGTCACCATGGGAGAGCGAGAAGAATCCACTGAGGTGGAGAGATTCAACTCCATCTAGCGAAAATCAATTTGTGACATTAACAATTACACCTTACAGTGTCGATAAGTGTGTACTGGTAAGCTTATCAAACAACTTTTTGTTTCAAGGGATGTTAGTTTGTTATACTTTTATAATGACTCTGACACATTTTGTTTGCATATCGCTGAAATGTTCCCCAGCGTCTTCCAAAGAAATTCACAAGGGAGAATGGCATCAACGACCTTGGGATGATTACTCTGTTGGGGAAAGACGGTATAAAGCAGCAGACGAAATTGCTATACGACAAAAGAAATGGAGTCATGAGTTTAGGAAGCAGATGGAAAGACTTTGCCGAAGCAAACGGCTTAAATATGGGCGACTCCTTCACGCTCAAGTTGATATGGGAAGACACAACTCCTGTGCTTAGTTTATGCTGTGAACAATCTCGTGAACAATCTCGCAGTGATAGAGAGCAAGAAGAGTTTCCAGAAGCTATAGAGAGACAGTTTCTTTCCACAGATTCTAGCAGCGGAGATAAGATCAGCAAAGATGAGAGTAACAAAGAGGAAAGAATGTCATGGGAGAAAGATATGAGTCCTATGAGATCGAGAGATTCGACTCCATCGAGCCAAAATCAATCTGTGACATTAATCCTTACACCTCATAGTGTCGAGAAGTGTATACTGGTAAGTTTAACAAACACCTTTTAATGTTTTTGACACACTTTTTTATATCTTACTGAAAATTTTCCACAGCGTCTTCCAAGGGAATTCACGATGGAGAATGGCATCGACAAACCTGGGATGATTACTCTGTTGGGCAAAGACGGTATAAAGCAGCCGACAAGATTGCTAGTAAACAAAGGAACCGTGTGTTTGGGAAGCGGATGGAAAAACTTTGTCAAAGCAAACGGCTTAAAAGCAGGCGACTCCATCACGTTCAAGTTGATATGGGAAGACACAACTCCTATCCTAAGCTTGTGCACTGCAGGATTCGGCATTGACATTAGAGAAGGAGAAGTGTGTACAGAAGCAAGCAAGAAAGAGCCTCTTCCCAATGAATCTAGTAGCCGCGAAAAAAATAGCGAAGGGGAAAGTAACAAGGAAGGAAACAACATAGAAGAGGAGAGCAGATTATGGGGGAGAGATAACAATCATATGGACTCAACTTCACCAAGCCAAATCGGATTCGTGACATTAACACTAACACATGAAGATGTTAAGGCCTGTAAACTGGTAAGTTCATCAAACAACTCTTGTTTCAGAGATGAAACAGTCTCTTGTCTTGATGAATTC
Organism: Anastatica hierochuntica; assembly: GCA_900406275.1. NCBI lineage: Eukaryota > Viridiplantae > Streptophyta > Magnoliopsida > Brassicales > Brassicaceae > Anastatica > Anastatica hierochuntica. Next base: position 30,585 of record OVAN01000085.1, on the reverse strand, counting down.
TGATTTGTAACATACATTGCAGCATCTTCCAAGGCGATACATGGCGGCTAACGGCATCAACAAACTCGGAAAGATGACTATTTTGGGTGGAAATGGAGTGGAATGGTCTGCATTTCTATTGTCAAGAGATGGTTTAGTGGCTTTGGGAATTGGTTGGGATGAGTTTTGTGAAGCTAATGGAGTGAAGTTAGGAATGTGTTTCTCTTTAAAGTTCATCAGTGAACAAGAAGACAACACAACTCCAATGTTTAAGCTTTGTTCTCTAGAGATGTAAATACAAGAATGTTAGTAAAAACTTAGTAGTGTTTTTAGATTTTTATAGAAAAAAAATAAATTTTTGTGACCATTAGTTTTATAATTTGAATATTCAATATCTTTTATTATATTACATATAAGTTATAACAAAAGCTCTCACAATATATTAAAAAAATTCATGATTTGATTTGACTTGAACTAAAGAAAAGACAGTCATCAATGGTTTCAACATTTAAGACTCTGTAGTAAGTTCCAAGGTACAGTGACACATCTTCAAGTTGGTTTTATTACACTCTTTTCTCAAGGTATTTGCACACTATAGACTCTCTCTTCTCTTGATTCTGTTTTGTTGAAATGATGAGATGCTCTATAGAATGATTCAGAGCTTCTGAAGATTTTGAGTATGGTGAATAAACATTTCTTCAAGCCTCTTCTTCCTGACTTCCACAGCCACTTGGTACTCTCTCTCTCTCTCTCTCTCTCTTTTATTTGTTCTTGTCTCTCTAAGAAGTTCATAGAGAAAGATGATTCTGTTTTTGTACATGCATGTTGTTTTCAGACAATTCCTATAGCTTTCTTCTTGAAGTATATACAAGGAAGAAATGAGCATAAGTTAGTGAAGCTGAGATCAGATGCTTCAAAGATAACTTGGGAAGTGAAGATAGAAGATGGCTTTAAACTCACTGATGGCTGGAAAGAGTTTGCTCTTGCACATGATCTTCGAACTGGTGACATTCTCATTTTCAGACAAGAAGATAAAGACATGATGTCTTTCCATGTGACTCTCTTGGGACCTAGTTGCTGTGAGATTCAATATGATTCTTGTTTAGACCATGAGAACAACCTCAGTGAGTTGTCTTATCTTTAAACTCTCATTCTAAGACAGAAATGAGACTTGTTCTTTGTCTTTTACAGATACTATTCATAGGTTGAAGAAGAAGAAGCAGAATCTAAAAAGACAAGGAGAGTCATCTTCACTAGATTCATCTTTCTTTGTCTCTAATGTCTTGGCTTCAACACTACGTTATGACACATTGGTATTATCATTCTTCTCTTACTTTGAACAAGAGAAAGAACTCTTACATTAGGCTGTGGATTTGATCATAATTTATCGAAATTTTCAGTATTTTCCAAAGAGATTTGTGAGAGAAAATGGTCTAGAAACAGGATGTGGAGAGATTGTTTTGATGAATGAGAAAGGAACATCATGGACTTTAGCTTTAAAGCAAAAGCCATCATGTGGGACTATGTATTGCACTCGAGGGTGGCGAAGTTTCTGTAGAGTCAATAAACTTAAGGCTGGAGCTTCCTTTACTTTCAAATTGATCCAAGGAGGAAGAACTCTAGTTCTACGCTTGTCCACAAAGTCCGAAGAAGAAGAAGAGAGCTCAGAAGGTGATGAAGTAGAGTATCTTTCCACAAGACCGGAAAGTAAGTAGTGTTCTGTTTGTCTCTAAGTCTTGACTCTCGAGACATTTAAGTTTGGTTTTCTTCTTTTACAGAGAAGAAGATTAAGAGAAAGAAGAGAGTAAAGAAGAAACCAAATAAAGAAACAAAGTCTTCTTCACTAGGTCCCTCTTACTTTGTGGCTAATGTCTCGCCTGCGACATTACGTTATGACCTGCTGGTATATTCTTGTCCTAATTTGAACAAAGAGAAAGAAATCTTATGCTAGGATCTGAAAAATCATATCGTATTGTAATGAACTTTCAGTGTTTGCCTGTGAGATTTGTGAGAGAAAATGGTCTAGAAACAGGATGTGGAGAGATTGTTTTGATGAATGAGAAAGGCACTTCATGCACTGTAGCTTTAAAACAAAAGCCATCAAGTGGGATTATGTATATCACGCGAGGATGGAGACGTTTCTGTAGACTCAATGGTCTCAAAGCTGGAGGTTCCTTCATATTCAAATTGATCAAAGGAGGAAGAACTCTGGTTCTACGTTTGTCCACCACAAACTCCGTAGAAGAAGAAGAACAACAAAGCTTGGAAGGTGATGAAGCAGAGTATCTTTCCAATAATGAAGAGATCAACCTCGGTGAGTAGTGTTCTGTCTGTCTCTAACTCTTGACCTTTAAAGATTGTGTTCAAGTAACAAAACTTGACTATTACCACTTGCTTTTCTATACAGATAAGAAGATTCATAGAAAGGAGAAAGTGAAGAAAAATTCAAATAGAGAAGCAGAGTGTTCTTCACTAGACCCCTCTTGCTTTGTGGCTTATGTCTCTCCTGCGACACTACGTTATGACATATTGGTATATTCTACTCCTAATATGAAGAAAATAAAACTCTTGTACTAGGGTCTTAATGTCATGTTGTATTGTAATGAACTTTCCAGAATCTTCCGAGGATTTTTGCGAGGGTACATGGTCTAAACAAAAGAAGCGGAAAGATTGTTCTGGTGAACAAGAAGGGTAAATCTTGGACCTTAGATTTGAAAGGAAAGAAATCTTGTGGAACCACGTATATTAGACGAGGGTGGAGAAGTTTTTGTAGTGACAATGAACTTAGAGCTGGAAGTTTCCACCTTTTCAAACTGATCCAAAGAGGAGGAACTTTGGCTCTACGTTTATTGTCCCCTGCAGAAGAAGAAGAATGTGCGGAAAATGATGAAATAGAGTCTCTTTCCACGGAAACAGAAAGCGATGAAGAAAGCTATCGAGATGAGAAAAGAAGCTTCAAGAAGCGTAGATTAACATGGAAAGCTTCATCTTCATCATACCAAAACCGATTCGTGACTTTGACTCTTAAAGAATACTTCATCAAGAAGAGTATAATGGTTAGTTTCATCACTCTCCAAACCATTTTTCTTTAATTTTTTCTATCAAATCTTGAAATCTTTTACTTGAATCTTCATTGCAGTTTCTTCCTTTATCCTTTACGAGGATGAACGACATCGATGAGGAAACTAAAATGACACTAGTTGATATAAACGGCGTGCAATGGTCTACGAAACTGCGGTCTGAGATCGAAGGTGATAGAAAGAGATTGGTAGGAGGATGGAAAGATTTCTTCAAAGCTAACAATGTGAAGATAGGCGAATCAATCATGTTGGAGTTGATTTGGGAAGGAGACACAAGTTGTATCCTTAAGTTCTGTTCCAAAGTGAAGCAAGAAACCATATGAAGATGTGTTTGCTTTACTCTTTAAAGTTCCAATGGCATTGTTGTTGTGTTTAGTTTTGTTAAGATCATTGTGTGAGACTTTTAAAATGTTTAAGTACTTAAACAAAGCTCGTGACTTGCACGTGCGTTTGTAATAGTCATGTGTGAATAAGACCCTCCGATTCAGCTAGAGACTCTCTCACAATAATAGTGACTTGGAGCTCGTGAAAATGGAGACGACGAAGTTGTTTCACATCTTCTATTCTCTGTGATTTTAGGGTTTCTAAGCTAGTATAATCCAGAGTTTAGGTACGGTCTCTTTCTCGCCCTCTCTGTTTTGGTACGAAGATTGAAAAAAAACTCTTGTCTTGTCGAGTTCTGGGTTTGGATTCGATTCTGGTAAAATCACATTTAGTCTGATCGTGTATTAGTAGTCTCTGTTCATGCGATTACATTCTTCTCTGTTCATGTTTCAGTCATATCTAAACCCAGAAATTGTAAATTTTGTGTCTTTTAGGTCTTAAAGCTGTCTCCTTTACCATCAACAAAGAAAAATGGCACAACTTACAAAGAAAGAGAAGAAATTGGCAACAACCATGATGCAAGATTGGTCTCTTCTCCCTGAAGAGCTACTGGAAATCATCTCGATGCATCTGGAGAACTGTTTCGATGTCGTTCATGCTCGTTCTGTTTGCCGCTCGTGGCGATCCACATTGCCCTTTCCTGCTTGCCTGTTACGCCCAAGTTATACTATTCCTTTAGCACCTGGTTTGCCTTCTTGGGTAGGCAAAGACCGAGGCATCCTCAAGAGGGTCCCATTGTTTCTCTTTAGACTCCGAACTCATGTCGATGCAGCTTCGCCTTCTGGGTACTTTTTAGGTGGGATAGGCCAAGATAAGTTAGAGGATTATACGAATCTTTCATCTTCTCTGCAATGCTCAGTGAAAGTGAACATCCTGGGATTTGATGCAACGATGATTAACATGATTGACTGCCAGATTGTCCCTCTAGGCCATCAGTATAGAATGGTGGGTTGTTATCGTAGACAATGGACAGGCTTTGCGTTTTTTCCGCTGAACGAGGGAGGAGAAGAATTCGTTGTGCTTTTCAACCACGCTTCCTGTTTGCTGGTGTTTAGAAGTCCTGAAATGAGCTGGATATTTCTTAACAACAACTACATCTTAACAGATTTATGCAAGGATATAGTCACTTTTAGAGGCAGATTTTATGCAGTCTTTGTTAGAGGTGGCACTGTCGTTATCGATCCTCATTCCCTGAAAGTGACTCCTCTGATGCCCTTGGAGCGTCTGAACTTACATTACTATCTGGTTCCATCTGGCGATGATGAGCTTTTCCTGGTCGAGGAAATCATCCCTTGTACTCGTGTAACAGATTTTAGCCGGTGGGCGTGCAGAGTTAGTAGGCTAGATGAGGAAGCTGGTAAATGGGTTGTGGTCACTGATTTGGGTGACCATGTCTTGTTTATTGCAGATCAGGGATGTTGCTCTTGCTCAGCTAAGGATCTTCCTGATGGTTGTGGTTTGAATGGGAACTCAATTTTGTTCACCGATAAGCCATCAGGTGAAACTTACGCCTATAAATACGGAGTAGATACAGGAAACGGGGAAGATGAGCTCGGTTTTTGGAGATTCTCAAGAGAGAAAAGAGTGACGATTCTCGACAATTTTCCTCAAGTGGTGGCTTTCCAGGTTTAGCACTAAAGCTATAAAGCCCTCCTTTCGGTATGTTGGTTTTGCTTTAGTTAAGCCCTTAGTATAATGTAATGTAATGAAATTTCGGAACCTTCCAAGTAGTTATGGACACTACATGTTTTCAAAAACTAGTGCTGAACTCTATCCGGAAGTTAATTGAATTCACTAGTGTGTCGTAGCTATTCATCCGATTGCTTAAAGCTGTCGCTTTTCGTAGTAGTTTAGTTCAGCGGCAACGATTACAACTATGGGTAAGAGCCATCACATCCGCGGCTAGAGATGTGATCAGAGCTGGTGTGGGTTAGCATAGTTTGTCCCAAGAAACTTTTAGGTGAATGATCCAAAAGCTTATGAATCAAAAAAGTTTGATTGAAGCATCTAATTGAATTTGGCATTGATCCATAATAACCATCATTGGTTACTAATTTACTATACCCTCATTAAACATCATGTCACCAAATGGATATGCAAATTTTAAAATATTTAAATGAGCAGCGCATGGTTCGTAGCTCATCGAGAGCAATATAACGAATCCTTCGGCTCATGAAGTGTTCAACTTTTTATTCGAAGAGTATTTGTTTATTGATCTAGTTTGGCTCTTTAGATACTAATCCCGTAGTTTGTATTTAAATGCAGCTTATGTAGATGTTATATATTATCGTATTTTGGCTCTGGAGGTTCGTAGATGTTTGAACCCGTCGGCTTTTAGCTTTGGAAAAGCGATCCGTCTTTGCCGGTTTTTGACTTTGTATTTGAATTTTGTATATGGCTTAATATCAATAAATAACACCAAATGCAAAAAAAAAAATCTATTTCTTTTAAATTTTAGTGTAAAAATCTAAACTAAAAAAAACACTTTTTTATTTATTTGAGGAAGTATGGTAAAATGGTAATTACATTTTTTCCACAGGAAATATATAATTACATGTAGATACGTAACGAGCTAAGGCCTTTGTGTGTAAATAACACTTTTGGCCCATTTCTCTCATTCTTTAACTCTAAAAACAGACAAGACAAGTCCCAGAGAAAGCAGAGGAGATTCTCGGCATCTCGGAATCGAATCTGAGGAAGGAAGAAGAGAGAAGAAAGAAGCTAAGATCGATGTTCGAGAGAGCGACAGTGAAAGGAGAAGAATTAGATGCATGAAGTTAGATTACCAGTGGATCTCAATTTCTTCACGCAGCTTATCTTGACGCTCTTCTTTCTCTCCATCGGTCTCCTCTACTTTGTCAAACTAACGGCGGCCAAATATTTCGAAGTCGGCGGCGGCGACGCCGGTGGTTTCGACAGTGACCACCGTCGTGATTTCATGGTTTCCGACAATGCTGAATGTGCTGTCTGTGGGAAAGTTTCGAGCAAGAAATGCTCTCGCTGCAAATCTGTTCGATACTGGTATGTGTTACCTCCTTCTCTTTGCCATAAAGATTCAAACTTTCTTCGAAATTAGGGTCTTTTGGATTCGATTTAGGAGTAGAGAAATCGAATAGGATCGTTTATGTTTGTACAGAACAATCTTGCTTTTGAAAGTTTGGTACTTTAGGATTTTAGTTGCTTTTGAAAGTTTAGTGACGCTTAGACTCGTATTTATAGCCTCAAACCCGATTCCGAAGCTCGATTGTTAATGTTAATCTCAACGGTGACTCAAATCGAATCGTTGCTTACTGTTTTATGTTTGTACAGAACAATCTAGCTTTTGAAAGTTTGGTACTTTAGGATTTTTAGTTGCTTTCGAAAGTTTGGTGACGCTTAGACCCGTATTTATAGCCTCAAACCCGACTTCGTAGCTCGATTGTTGTTTCTCAATGTTGATTCAAATCTCTGTTTTTGGAATTCGTTATTTCGTTTTCGTTGTGTTCTTTGCTACTAGCTCTGCGGATTGCCAAAAGTCAGATTGGAACTCGGGACATAAACTAAAATGCAAGGTATTTCGGAATACTGACTCATCACCGGTGGGAAGAGGTGGTTTCGATTCCAAAGCTTCTTTGTTTGGGAATAAGTCTGCTTCTAAGATTGCTTTGGTTCCTCAGCTAAGCCAAAGCAAGCCTACCCTCAAGCCGACAGATGTAACGCTGTTTTCTTTTAGTCATCTGATGCTGACACTCTTCTTGATAAGTTTTTGATTGTCTGATTCTGTTTTGTATCTTGTGGCAGGTTCTTTTCCCGTACGAAAGTTTCGTTAAATATTTTAACTGGGAGAGACCAATATTGTCTCCTTGTGGGCTCCTCAATTGTGGAAACAGGTTTTTGTTCATCTTGTTTCTGTAGCAATTCAATGAGTTGGATTCTAACTTTCTTTTTGTTTATGTCAATCTTCTTTCAGTTGTTTTGCTAATGTGGTTCTACAATGCCTTTCGTGGACACGCCCTCTTGTCGCATACCTACTGGAAAGAGGCCACAAGAAAGAATGTAAAAGCTTTTTATCGCGGGGATTTTAATGGTTTCGCAGCTCTTTTGCTTTGAACTTTTTGTATGTGTTTCAACTTTGCTTCTGTGTTTTGTTTGACAGGTAGGCGCAATGATTGGTGTTTCTTCTGTGAATTTGAAATTCATCTAGAAAGAGCAAAACAAAGCCGGTATCCTTTTTCACCAATGAACATTATTTCGCGATTACCAAATATTGGTGGAAATCTTGGGTATGGGAGACAAGAGGATGCTCATGAGTTGATGAGGTCAGTAAGCTGTAAGCCTAGCGGTAGAGTTATCGCCAATCTATCAGCTAATGCTTTTAAATTCATGTGTTTTTAGGTTTATAATTGACCTGATGCAATCTGTTTGCCTTGATGAATTTGGTGGAGAAAAAGCGGTGCCTCCCCGCGCTCAAGAAACAACACTCATTCAATATATATTTGGCGGTCTCCTTCAGTCGCAGGTGATGTTTCCTGATCTGATCATTAGGACATTAGACATTGGCGACTCGATAAAAGTTTTTTGTTTCGTAACTACGGCCTTTGTGCAATCACGGTCTACGTATCATTCTCTTTGTAATCTAATCATTCTAATTGTAGACCTCTCTCTATTTGTAATATTTCCTCTCATTGCTGTATTTTAATAACTTTTTGCAGGTCCAGTGTACTGTTTGCAGCAATGTTTCTGACCAGTATGAAAATATGATGGATTTAACCGTTGAGATCCACGGGGATGCGGTATCATTGGAGGAATGTCTCGATCAGTTCACAGCTAAAGAGTGGCTTCAAGGAGATAACATGTACAAATGTGATAGGTATTTATATTCCTCTAAAAAGACTTTTGACTGATTTGCTTATCATGTGAATGGAGTGAGATTCTCAAATTTTTTATCTCTTTTTCAGTTGTAATGACTATGTGAAGGCATGTAAGCGCCTTTCGATTCGTTCTGCTCCAAATATTCTTACAATTGCCTTAAAAAGATTCCAGGTTCTAGCTCAGTTCGCTCTCAATTAGTCTCGTTGCATTTGCCTATTCTTCTGCATCGCTTGTCTAACAAAGCTGCACTAATGTTACAGGGTGGTAGATTCGGTAAACTGAACAAAAGAATTAGTTTTCCCGAGACATTTGATCTTGGTCCTTACATGAGCAGTGGAGGAAAAGGGTCAGACGTATACAAACTGTACGCTGTGATTGTCCATTTAGATATGTTGAATGCCTCATTTTTCGGCCATTACATATGCTATGTTAAGGACTTCCAAGGAAACTGGTATAGAATCGACGATTCTGAGGTAAGAAACTTCTTTTATTTCAACTCTCGTTCTGTTGTTTGCCTTATTACTAATGTTGACGTAAACTAGACTTTTCAGAGATCTTCTAATACCATCTCAAAACACGTGCAGGTAGAAACCGTTGAACTAGAAGATGTTCTTTCTCAACGAGCATACATGCTCCTCTATAGCAGGTGGAATCTTTCACTTCTTGAACTTAAAACAACGAATGTTAGTATGAAGAGAACTAGCTTTAACAGATTATGATATCTGATGTTGATTGCAGGATTAAGGCAAGATCATCAAGTCTTAGATCCGAAGAAGTTAAAGACGAGAAGAAACCAGATACATCGAACGCAGAATCTATCGAAAACGACACTAGTCTGTCCTCGCTGTGTAACGGCATCATCTCACATTCCGAACGCAAAACAGAACAATCATTATCATCTTTATCATCCGTAACCGTCTCTGAAAAAGGAGAGGAAGCTACTGAAAAGGTTGTTGATACAGTAGATTCCGAGTCAAGCCCTTCTATTGACATGGAACAAGATTCCGAAACAGATCATCAAGTAGAAACAGCAAACGGGAAAGAGGAAGATCCTTCTTCTTCTCCGGGCGTCGCTACTTCATCTCCATCTGCTCCTACAGAGTCCAAACCCTCCTCGGAGAAAGAAGATTCAGACACCGAGATGATCAATGGTGATCTCACAAACATTCTTTAATGGCTCTTGAAAAACCGATAAAGGAGCTTCTCTAACTTAACAAAAAAATGGTGGCGAAATTGTTTTAGACATTGTTGCTTGACTTCTTGAAGCTTATATAGAAGAAATCTAGAGGATTGGTTACTTAGTCATATTGAGAGATAAAGAGAGACTGAAGTATGCAATGTAAGTTTTAATTCTTTGATGTTTTGTTTGTTTGTTTTGTCTTAATAGATTAACTCTCATAGTAAGAAAAGATTAGTGAACAACTTTGTGCTTATAATTTTTATGTGTTTTGGTTTGTAGAAATCATTACCAAATTTGGTTTTTAGACCGGTTTACTCTGGTTTATGGTTTAGAACTTTCACCATCCTAAACTCAATATTTTAAAATCCAACTTACTTTTTTCTATTTTTGTAATGACTTTTAAAAGATGTAGATTTTATATAATCTCAATTTGTAAACTTTCCGAATAAATAATATTTTGTGTGTGTTTTTAAAGTATTTGTCTTTCTGTAATATAACCTTTTTTAATAAAGATAAAATATTTGTTTTTAAAAGTGATCATGTTCAAAATTATTTTGGGAAGAAGGAGAAAAAAAAAAGAGATGAATTTGCATTGTTGAAGCCATCATTGAGAGAAGTAGCTGAAGAGGAAACATTCACATGAATGTGGAAAGGTTCTTTATAGTTTCTTCTGCTTCTCTCTCTCTCTCTCTTCTCTCGTTTCAAAGTATCACTCTCTCCTCTCTCTCTCTTGCACAAACCACTCATTGTCTTTACTCTCTCTCTCTCTCTCTCTCTCGGAGGTCACTATTACTGAGACCCCTTTGAGCTGTTGCTGCTTCTTTGTCTGTTTTTCAAAAATGGGTCTTTAGATATCAGAGTTCTTGGATCTGGGTTGTTCAAATTTCTTTCCTTTACCTCTAAGAACAGCACTCAAAGCTTAAATCTTCTACTTCGAAAGTTTGGGTCTTCAGAAAGTTCTCAACTTTTCAACTTCTCATCAAGAGATTCAGTTAACTTTTCTGCTGATTGTTCCCCCTTTTCGAAATCTCTCTGTTTCTTAGTTGAAAAATGGCTCCAAGGTTTGATTTTTCAGATTTGTGGACGAAGAAAGAAACGAGAAAAGGTTCATCACCAGTTGTGGTAACAATGGAGAATCCTAATTACTCAATCGTTGAAGTAGAAGACCCAGATGCTTCGTTTAAACCAATGGAGAAGAGTAGAGTCAAAAACGCTAAGCAAGTGACTTGGGTTTTGCTTCTTAAAGCTCACAAAGCTGTTGGTTGTCTCTCTTGGTTAGCCACAATGTTCTGTTCTCTCCTCGGTTCGATCAAGAGACGACTTAGTTTCACTCACCCACTTAGCTCCGAGAGACTTGGTAGAGACAAATGGCTTTTCTCAGCCATTAAGCTCTTCTTAGCTGCTTCATTGTTCATTCTTGTGTTTGAGTTAGTTGCTTATTACAGAGGATGGCATTACTTCAAGAACCCTAAGCTTCATATACCGACAAGCAAACTTGAGATCCAGAGTTTGTTTCATCTGCTCTATGTTGGTTGGTTGAGTTTAAGAGCTGATTATATTGCTCCTCCAATCAAAGCTCTCTCCAAGCTTTGTATTGTGCTGTTCCTTGTACAGTCTGTCGATCGTTTGGTTCTTTGTTTAGGCTGTTTTTGGATTAAGTATAAGAAGATTAAACCGAGAATCGATGAAGTGCCTTTTCGAAAGGATGATGTTGAAGGTTTAGGGTCTGAGTATCCAATGGTTCTTGTTCAGATACCAATGTGCAATGAGAGAGAGGTATAGAGAACAAAGAATCAATCTTTCTCTTGTTTTCTTGACCTTTTAACTTGGTTATGTGTTAAATTAGATCGATGATGTTACTTGTTCAGGTGTATGAGCAATCTATATCCGCTGTGTGCCAGCTTGACTGGCCAAAAGATCGAATGCTGATTCAAGTTCTCGATGATTCGGATGACGAAAGCATTCAGCAGTTAATTAGAGCTGAGGTTACTAAGTGGAGTCAGAAAGGGGTTAACATAATTTACCGACATCGCTTAGTTAGAACTGGTTACAAAGCCGGTAACCTCAAATCCGCAATGAGCTGTGATTATGTGGAAGCTTACGAGTTTGTTGCAATTTTCGATGCGGACTTTCAACCTAACCCGGATTTTCTTAAACTAACTGTTCCACATTTCAAGGTCTGTAGATAAGTTTGGTTGTTGTTATGAGACAAAACCACTTTTGGCAAAGCCTCTAATTTGTAAATGCCAATGTTGTTTCAGGATGACCCTGAGTTAGGACTTGTTCAGGCTAGGTGGGCATTTGTGAACAAAGACGAAAACTTGTTGACCCGTCTCCAAAACATCAATCTCTGTTTTCATTTCGAGGTTGAGCAGCAGGTTAATGGCGTGTTCTTGAATTTCTTTGGTTTCAATGGAACTGCTGGAGTATGGAGAATTAAAGCCCTTGAGGAATCTGGAGGTTGGCTTGAAAGAACAACCGTCGAGGATATGGATATAGCTGTTCGGGCTCATCTTCATGGATGGAAATTCATATATCTTAACGATGTCAAGGTACTAGTATATCTCTGTGTTCTTTGGCACAGTTTCGTGAAGAGCTTTGTGTAAATGTGACTGAAGTAAAAAACAATCTCTTTAAGGTTCTTTGTGAAGTTCCTGAGTCATATGAAGCATACAAGAAGCAGCAATATCGATGGCACTCAGGACCTATGCAGCTATTTCGCTTGTGTCTTCGAGCAATCTTGACCTCAAAGGTATATATATATAAGAGCGACGGTTTTGTAATTTAATCTGATCATTTCGATGTTTTTAATGGTTCTTTGTTCTTACCGCAGATTGCAATGTGGAAGAAAGCTAATCTGATTCTTCTATTCTTCCTCTTAAGGAAACTCATACTTCCTTTCTACTCCTTCACATTGTTCTGCGTAATTCTTCCTATCACCATGTTCGTTCCAGAAGCCGAGCTTCCTGTTTGGGTCATCTGCTATGTACCGATATTCATGTCGTTACTAAACATTCTTCCTGCTCCAAAGTCTTTCCCTTTCATTGTCCCTTACCTCTTGTTTGAGAACACAATGTCGGTCACCAAGTTCAACGCGATGGTATCTGGTTTATTCCAACTCGGTAGCTCTTACGAATGGATTGTAACAAAGAAAGCAGGAAGATCATCAGAGTCTGATCTTTTGGTTCACACCAATAAAGACTCAAAGAATATGCCACAAAACCAAATGCTAAGAGGAGTTTCAGACAGTGAGCTATTGGAAATAAGCCAACTCGAAGAGCAGAAGAAACAATCGGTTTCCGTCAAGAAAACCAATAAGATATTCCACAAAGAGCTCGCACTAGCGTTTCTTTTGCTTACCGCGGCAGTTAGGAGTCTCTTAGCCTCTCAGGGAGTGCATTTCTACTTCCTATTGTTCCAAGGTCTCACCTTTCTTCTTGTTGGTCTCGATCTCATTGGCGAGCAGATGAGTTAAGAATCCGATCCAAAGAAGAAGAAGAAGAAACCTCAAGAGCCTGCAGATTAATATGTAATGCTCTGTGAGTTTCCTTCTCCTATATCCTTTTGTTGGATCTCCATAGTTTGTAGGCATTTATTGATTTTAATTTTAGTTGGTTTCTCTTCATTGTGATTAATCCTTTGTAGGTTAGAGCTTAAGCCATATTTGTATACATTATCTCAAATGATTGATCTTAATTTGGTGGTTAAGTTTGATTATAGTTTTGTCTAATCCAAAGATATTATTAACTAACACAAACTTTGAAAGATCTGAATAAAAAATAATCAGATGGTTTATTCTTTTCTGTATTTATACAAACTGCTTAATTTTTAAACTTGTTTTCTAAAGAAATTTCATATAAAGTTATATCAAGAAGATGATGATGATGATGATGATGATGATGATGATGATGATTAACCGAATCAATCAACATCCACTGAGAAGTCTGGTTCAGGCGGTTTAGGAAGCATCGGTAACTCGACATCCTTCAACTTCCGAGCTGTTCTTCTTGTGTTCTTAGCGAACCTCGAAGCAAACAAGGTTGCAGCGAAATGTGGTTTCACATTAGAAGTATGAATACGAGCTCCATCGCTTTGCGTCTGTCCTTGTTGACTCATCTCCTCTGCTGCAGCAGCCGCGGCTTCTTCTTCTTCATACGAAGAGAATGACTCGGCTAAGCTTAAGCTTTTAGCCAACTTTCTTCTCTTATACCGTCTCCAACCAGCGTGTATGAAGCAAGCAGCCCAAGTTCTCCATTGATGAGAGTAGTAACGGAAAGTGTGTTGCAGCTTCTTGCTATGTAACCTTCTGAATTGGTTAGCTACGAATTTGAGATCATGTGCTTGTAAAGCAAAGGCTTCAACTTCTTCCAAGGCTCGCACCGTTCTTGTCGAAGATGGTAAGTTTACTGTTGATTTTGGAAGCAATGCCCAAGCAAGAAGCTCTTCTCCGCAGAAATCTCCTGGTCTAAGTGTGATTGAGTTGAAGAAATCGGCTCTGCCTCCATCAGTCGTCGAGCTATCGAGTTTTCCACGGATGATGAAGAGCATTTCGGTTACTGGATCACCTTCGCGTACAATGTAGTTCCCTTGTGTACTTAGAGATGACACTAACCGTTCGCATATCGCGTCTAGTAACTGATCATCCATTTGCGCAAACAGAGGAACCTGAAGGCGATTTTATCCGCGAGAAAACTGTAAGTCAAGATTCTGAGTAATGTGTGTACTTTGAGCGATGAATACACTTACACGGCGAACAAGATCAAGACAGAGATGTCGTTGGATATCTCTTCGGAGATCAGCTGGTAACGAATGAAGAATGGTTTCTTCATCAACGCCTCGAGTAGCCAACCATTTATACTGAACAAAACGTCTCACTCTTTCTCTAAGATTCTGCGGAAGTTGTCTATGTCTCATCCATTCTTCCGTGTCTCTTCTCTTCAATCTCCACTCCTCAAGCCTCACCGTAATCGATTGCAAATACGTCTGAAATAACCAAAAGACACAAAACCGATTCTTGATTCACTTTCTTGATATCAAGAAAGAAGAAAGATCCGGAATTTACCTGCATGTTTCCGATCAAAAGAGCGAACAAAACCAAACCAAAGATCGCTACGAGGATAGCAAACATTGTCTCAAGAACAGAGGTACTTGTGTCTAGATTCTGTCCATAAGAACTTTAACAAGAAAGTTCCATTAGAACAATGAAAAATAAGCTAAAAGAAAACCCGCAAAGCACGCGAATGAACATACATACCTTAGATTCTGCAGGCCAAACCATAAGCAGTACAAATACTTCTGGAGAAACGGCGAAGAAACCACATTTTTGTTAAGAGCATCAGCGAAAATACCGAAAGTGAATTGAATTTTATTCGAAGGATTGCAGTTGCTGAAGACAACGGTTACATTCTGCCAACTATCCCGATCACCGCGGTGCACGGTACCACAATCAAAGAAATCCGTAACACATTGTATAGGTGCTAACTCTTTACTACATTCTGATTTCCAACATGTCGCTTGGCGTTCTATCGACAATAGATACCACGCCGAGCCTAGAATCTACACCAAAACATAAGAAAGAACATAACATAAACACCGAGCTTCGAGCTAAACTCTATGAATGAATTCATAAGCCAAGAATCTACTTTTAAGTACTAGCAATTCCAACTAAAAACCGAGCTTCGGGTTTGTGCCAATGCCCTACACACTGACTAAAATTATCGTTTGAAATCGCGATGCTCTAAGCGATTGGTTCTTTTGCCTATGCTCGGGACTGGCTTAACTAGCAAAGGTAAGCTAGCTCTTGTGAGTTGGTTTAGTGTACTCACATGGCTAGCGAGCATATATTGAAGAAGATTGTAAGCAGCACCAGCCCAAGCAGTGGTTGTAACCACACCATTCGCTTTGATAATCTCCGCGCTTAGAGGGAAAATGAGATAAAGGCGAGGAATGTACTGAACAAGAACAATGAGAGCAAGTGCATTCGCCGTATGATCTGAATGTGAGCTTCTTATTGATGGCAAGATAAACCAACTAACAATCTGCAATCAAAAGAAAGACAACACAATCAATCAAAAAAAATCGAAACAAAATCTCTTAAAAGAAGATGAAAGAAGATTTGTTGAAGTAGTAACTTGAGGGAGAGGCAAACAAGCAATGAGATCAAGAACAAAATCTGATCTTAAGTATCTTCTTGCAATAAGTTTAGGATCTTCAACAAGTTCACCACGACCAAACACTCTTGAAGTACGAGAAACATAAGCTGTTCTAAACTTGATGACAATGTGTAATACATAGAAGAGATCAGCGAGTGTTCTGAAGAAAGTGACAACAATGGCGAGATTCAAATCTGTTGTCATACAAGAAGATCTTCCATTGTGTTTAACTGAAGAAAGGAAGAAGAACAAAGGGTCTACGTAAAGAGCAACAAGACACCAAAAGAGAAAGACTCTGTTCCATTGAAGCACAACATCACCACCAGGATCAAGAACTTTGTCTCTCTCGATCTTGAAATTGTTAGGGAAGAGTTTTTTGAATCTAGTGAATCTAGGGATCTTGAAATGGAAATGGGTTTTGTTGTTAGGTTTGTTTTGGATTGATGATGAAGTTAATTCTGGTTTTGGAAATGGAGCTACTGATGATTTGAACAATGGTGGTCTCTTGTCTCCTACAACTTCTACTGTTTGTTTCTCATCGTCTCCATAGAATCTGTGTCGGACCCATTAACACACACAAAAGAAAGAATCATCATTAAGGCAAAAGATCCAAACTTTATTGGGATTGATTACAAAAAAATGAAAACTTTTTGTCAAAATTGAGAACCCAAATCAAATGTTTTAAAGAAAAAGTTGTTTTGTCTCTCTTGAACCTGACTGTATTGTCTCTCTTGAACTCCATGTTTTGTGAAGTTGAAAGCAAGAAGCAAGAGAAAGGCTTCTCCTTCTTCTTCTTCTTCTTGTTGTTGATGATGTTTAAGCAATGAGAAACGAATCAGAGAATGAGATATTCTGCTTGACTTGTTTGTGTTGAGAGAGAGAGAGAGAAGAGAGATGGGCTGTAACAGATTAATTGAGTTTGACTTCACGTGAAACAACAAAGAAAATGGGGAGAGAGAGAGAGAGAGAGAGAAGTGTATATGAACAGAACACAGCTCATGCTATGGTTGCTAGAGTTAGAAACAGAGTGAAAATACTTCTACTTTTTTTAATCGTATGTAATCTAATGATAAATAGTTTCTCTCACTAAAGACGTGTATACAAGGTTCGAACTCTAGTTTCGTGAGATGGCATTGGCACACTTGCTACTTTGAAACTTCTACTTCTTTGTTGCTGTGATTCTTTTTTTAATGTTTTATTGGGAATTGTATAAAGAGAGACAGAGTGAGAACGTGTGAAGAAGATCCATGATTCACTCTAACGAAAACACTATAAAAATACTATAAACATTTGTATTTAGTATGTAAAACAAAGAAAAAAGTATAAAATACATAGGTAGAGAGATCAAATTCTGACAGTTTCTTAATGCCTTTTTAGATCTGCAATAATCTTCTAATGCAGCAACGCCAATTCTAGTTTTTTTCTCTATTTAATGGTTTTTAAGGTTAGGATATTTTCATACATTGACGCGCTTTATAACATGCAAAAACAAGTTTTATTTTGTTAATATGATGATGAACTATAGAAAAAATCCATTTCTGCTTTTTGTTTTCTATAGGACTCAATGAGTTTAAGTAACAACTCTTACTTTGGAGAAGAGTCTTTCATAAGTGAGAATCTTTTGGAATGTCTAGTTTCACCTCTAAAGACAACAACAATTTTTCTTGCATTTCCACATACTTTTACTCATTGGTTCAATGATTAATAAATGAAATGATTTTATATATATGACCCTCAAGAAGAGGCCAGAAAGTGAAATACATAAAGCTAAATGAAACTCATGACATTCAAAAGGCTTTAGGCAAAGGCAGAACCACTTCGGATTCTTATGATTTGGGCAAAAATGTCGAAAAGAAAACGACAACCACAACAACCTCATTCAGAGAAAATTATGCAGCTTTGCAAGACTCGATCATCGATGATCCGAAAATGAAACCAAAGCAGAAGAACCAGACCGTCTTTTACTAGCAGACAATACTCGGCGAAACCTGGTCATAACTAGGGGGCAGTGCCATTAAAGAGAACACTTCTTGCACCTAGAACTATAGCTGAGCATTTGCGTAGCACAAAGACATACTGCGAATGGTCAAGACGCTATCGTACTTTCAAAGGATACGTGGGTAATAAGTACCTGCCGTGTAACGAGTGCAGCTCTACAGCCACTCTTAAGTTCAAGTAATAAAAAGCTGTAGGAGTTTTTGAAGAAGGCAACATCAGAGCTGATGAAGTTTTTCAAAGATAACAGCAAGTAGAAGCAGAAGCAAGTAAAGGGTTCCACAACGTGGTCAATCAATTAACGAAGAAGCCTCAGGCCAAAGCAGAGAAGCGATCAACCAGTAGAAAACCCGAAGGAACCTCGAGACAATAAAACAAAAAGACAAGGAAAAAAACAAAGAAAATGCATATGATTTTAGCAGAACTTTCTGTTACGGTCTCTTAAAAACTTAGGGTAGATATTTAAAAGTACTTTACCTAACAGCAGATACAACTACGGCTTGATATCCAAACGCAAAAAGAAGCAACCCAGCAATTCAAAAGTAGCAAGCATATCCAAATCCAACCACAGCTAAAAACATGTTCTTTTAGTGAACTTCACACATACTAATTTCTCTTAAGCTTGTCCTCTTGACATCACAAGCAAGCAGTCGTTTTCCTGATCCCGCAGCTTGCTACCTAGACAGGCAAACACTCAGCTCCGGCTTCTGCGTACATCTTTCAGACCATTTCTGCATAAACAATGAAAAAACTCAGACGCATGGACTTTGAGTTTAAAACAAAGTCAAACCAAGAAGGTCTAAATATACATGTGAAATTCATTACTTTGCCAAGAATGAAGTTTCAGTGTATTTGTACTGATTGAGATATTGCAAAGACTCTTAATCAAAAGGGAAATTACCCGTTAGCATATGGCAGCTCCTCGCATCCTCTGTAAGGTGGTGGTGACCTACTGTAGTTGCGCCCACGAGGAGAAGGACTGCGACGCCTTGGAGGAGGAGGAGATCTCGCACGAGGACTGTAACTCCTGAAACCGAAAGAAAAGTCAGTTAATCTGTTCACTAAGCCACTGACAATTGATTTAGGTTACATTCAAGAGAAAGAGGGCTAATAAACAACCTCCGTCCTCCATAAGTTGGGCTCTTTCTGTATCTTGGAGGACTTCTACTACGGCTGCGGCTGCGACGCCTACCTGAGCCACCACGAGAACGGCATTCACGTGCAAAGTGACCAGACTCACCACACTCATAACACTTCAAATCAGAACCACCACGGCCACGACCACCATCACCTCCTCCACGACCACCACCGCGGCCTCCACCACCACCTCGGTTATGGGACTGCTCTACCCTCCAGCCATTCTTGCCTACCAAAACAACATATACACATCAACCTACTCTTAACCCACATCATAACTCATAGATCAAACCAGCTGCAACTTGATAACTTATACCATCCAAATCACGAATGGCGTCTCGAGCATCCCTCGGGTCTTCAAAATCAAGAAAAGCATAACCAGGTGGTCTTCTAGCAACCCAAACACTACACAAAAACAAAAGACCATTGAGTTGAACTATGCAAAAATACATAGTTTTTAACTAAAGGAAATCAAATTCTTTACCTCCTGATGACTCCATAGACACGAAACTCATCCTCGAGCTCACGCTCAGTAACTCGCGGATCCAAATTACCAACGTACACACGCGACATTTTTGTTCAATCACCTAATCACAAATTAAACTAAAACTATGAGCAAAGTGCAACAATATCATCATCATCATCTTCTTCTTCTTCAATTAAGAAACTTTGAAAGCCAAGAACACGCAGAACTCAATTTCTCGATCCAAAACACACATGAATCCTCTTTCTCAGATTCAACCGATCAAAGAGAGAGAGATCTTCGCAAAAAAACATGAATTTAAGAAGAAGAAGTGGAATCACCTGAAGAATCAATGGGTAGTGAGAAGAGCGAGAAACAACGAAACGGCTTCTTCTCCTTAGGTCGTGAAACAGAAACTTAGGGTTATCGAATTGCGAGTGTGAGAAGAAGAAGATGATGTGTGTGTGTGTCAACTTTAAATGTTTTTAAAATGTCGTTATTTAGTTTGGGCTTAACATGGGCCTTGAATCATTATATAAAATAAGGCCCATTTAACTTTTTGGCGCGCAATGTAAATCGTTAAATCGAAACTATAGGCCCATCTATTATTTTTGTTGGGAAAAAATATATTAATCTTCAAGATAAATCGACAAATAAACCACTGACTATAAAATAATCCTTATGTTCACTTCACGTAAGCGAGATAAACACAACATCTCGGACCACAATAAAATGGACCACTCATACGAGCAATTTTGAATATGAAAACCATTTTGTAGGAAATCGTATATTGGGTCAATCATGATTCTAATACTAGTCCATAATATATGATAGTATGATACTATATATTAGCGTAGAACTCTCTCCGCTTTAAGTGTGAGATTTTTTTTAGCACACTAATAATTAAAATTATTGTTTTATTCGATGAATTATCATTATTTATGGGACTAAAACGGCACGTTCAAGGTAATTCTATCATCCAATCGCCCTCTTTGATTGAAAAATTGTTAATCTTTTTGTTTTGCATGTGCTTCTAAGGCATCCATAATGGAAATCTCTCATCACAAATAATGATATTTTTATATGAGTCTCTCAAAATCTTGAAAAACTCATGTGAAAATCTCTCAAAATCTTTCATTTGAAAAACTTTCATACAGATCTCTCAAAATTCTAAGAGATTTTCATCGGTTGAGAGATTTCTAAATTTTTTTATTAAAATATTATTATTTTTGAAGAAAGACTTTCGATATGGAAGAAGTTAATTTGGGATAAACCAATAATATTATCCGAATCATTTCCCCATAATAGTTATAGCAATATTTTTACTTATATATTGCGCACAAATTGTGAAGCAGTGAACTCTATGATTAGTTTTGCGTATTATTGAGATGTCGTCAACGATCCACTTGAAGTTTGAAGTATTGACACTATGACGACAACTTTGAATTATTATTCCTTTTCTCTTTTTTTCTATTTAGATAGAGACAAACTCAACTAACGATTTTAAAAACGTCACTCAGTTACCACTTGTTTTCTTAAAAAAAAATGAAATATAACTTTTAAATATTCTTAAAGAAATATAATTTTCCAGATTTTTATCTATATTTTCTAAAATTTATTAAATTACCAATGGATGAGAGATTTTTCATTTCCAACAAAACCAATGGTAAAAGTCTCGCAAAGCTATTAAGAAGTATATAATACGTATGAGCCGATCCATTCATTGCTAATTGTTTTTGAATTATAAACACGATATAAACACATATGGGTGTGATGTGTGTCGTGCTCAGACCAATAAACCAAAGGTCATGTTCCTCTAACAAAACTCAACCCAACCTAAAGCACACACATGTTCGACAATAGCTTTTGGATCGAAACATTATGTTTCGTGTTTTTCTGAAACCTCACATGCAACCTCACGATTCCGAAAAATATCCTTAAGATCAATATCTTGTATTTAGAATTCTATAACTTTTGAGTATCTAGCTGCCAAAATCCGAATAATTAACGATATATTGTTAGTTTATTCACACTTGGAGATAGTGAGAGACAATCACCACTCAAAAACCTTTAGAATTATAGAGATGGTGGTGACGTTAATCTAAAAGGCAATACAACAATGATTAGTAAGTGATAATTTAGCTAGCTAAAGCTTTGGTCAAGTGCTAATATTGTATTAGCTAGCGAATGATTTGAAAATTTTCATCGGCCGTGGCAACTTCATCCATTAAGCCATGCCAAAACATTTTTGTGAACTAGTGAACTTAATATATTGGGCTTGGCAAACTAGCCGGAATCGGACAGCGAACCAAGAACCGATAACTGAAACCGGAAAAAACTAATATCCAAACGGTTCCAGTTTCTGAGAAGCAAACCGGACATAACCGAAAATACTAAAAAATATTCCAATAATATATAAAAACGCAAAAAAATTATTCAAAAATACCCAAAAATTTATATTCAAATGGTTGTTTTCTTCATTCGGAACCGAACCCAAACGGAGCTGAACCGAAAACCTTCCGTTTCCAATATGGTTCAAAATTTTAGGAACCAAATTAACTGAATCGAATTGAACCGAAGAGCCGAATGTTCACCCCTAGTAATATTGTTTCAATTCTATATAAATTTCGCTACTACTTAACAAAATCAAATATACCAAAGTCCAAAGATACCAAACCGCATAAAATTTTGAAAAACATAGTCCCAAAAGTTTCTCTACTATTCGGAGATTTATGTAGTAAGATACATACGGTCATTATTACTAATAGACAGTTTTGTGTCCCTCGTGTATAACGAACGTTACTTAGTTTTGAGTGATTTGAATGTTTCAACGAATAAGGACGTAAGAAAGTGACACAACCAAAGGGCAATGTCGTGATTCTAGTGTCCACTTGCTAAAACACTATCTGCTTTTATAACCTCACAGACGCTTTCAAAGAGCAACAACCAAAAACTCTCACTAGATTCCTTTTGTCACTCCTTATGGAATATTCCGGTAGCGATGATCGGTTCGATGTGATTGTTGTTGGAGCAGGAGTAATGGGAAGCTCTGCGGCTTATCAGTTGGCCAAAAGAGGACACAAGACCCTCCTCTTAGAGCAATTCGACTTCCTCCACCACCGTGGCTCTTCCCACGGCGAGTCACGCACTATACGTGCTACTTACCCGGAGGATTACTACTATGCAATGGTTTCCGAGTCGACTAGGTTATGGGCTCAGGCTCAATCCGAGATCGGATACAAAGTCCATTTCCCTACTCAACAGTTTGACATGGGTCCTGCTGATCAGCAGAGTCTCCTCTCCGTTGTAGCCACGTGTAGTAAACACGGTTTGGCTCATCGGGTTATGGACTCTGCTGATGTCTCCGACCATTTCTCCGGGAGGATTAGTATCCCGGAGAACTGGATCGGAGTTTCTACGGAACTTGGTGGGGTTATAAAACCCACCAAGGCCGTCTCCATGTTCCAGACGCTCGCGTTTCGACACGGCGCGGTGTTGAGAGACAACACCAAAGTGGCTAACATTAAGAGAGACTTTGAAAAAAGAGAAGGGGTAATAGTAAGCACGGTGAAAGGAGAGAGATTCCGCAGTAAAAAATGCATTGTAACCGCGGGTGCATGGATAGGCAAGCTGGTGAAAACCGTGGCCGGGATTGATTTTCCAGTGGAACCCGTCGAAACGACGGTGTGCTACTGGAGAATCAAAGAAGGCCACGAGGATAAATTCGCGATCGACGGAAATTTTCCGACGTTCGCGTGTTACGGAGCTCCGTATGTGTACGGAACTCCATCCCTGGAGTTTCCAGGGCTGATCAAAGTGGCAGTACACGGCGGTTACCGTTGCGATCCGGATAAGAGGCCGTGGGGGTCAGGAGTGAAGTTAGAAGAGCTTAAAGAGTGGATTAAGGAGAGGTTTAGAGGGATGGTTGATTCGGAAGGACCCGTGGCGACTCAGCTTTGTATGTATTCGATGACACCGGACGAAGATTTCATTATTGATTTCCTCGGTGGGGAGTTTGGTAAAGATGTGGTTGTTGGTGGCGGGTTTTCCGGTCACGGGTTTAAGATGGCACCGGCGGTGGGGAGGATATTGGCTGAGCTAGCGACGGAGGGAGAAGTCCGAGGAGGAGAAGTTGATATGAAGCAGTTTAATCTCCGGAGGTTTGAAGATAATCCTAAAGGGAATGCTAAAGTGTATCCTGACCAAGTGATACTTGATAGTTGCTCACTGAAATGAAATTGTAACGTTTAAGTTTGGTTACAAAATGTCAAAAGTGTTGAAAAAAAATTTTAAAAGTAAAACTTTTGTTATATGGTTTTAAAGTTTGTTACTATATACTTTATCTTCACCTTAATCAGAAAAAAATGCATTCAACTCCTACAAAAACGCTACAAAACAAGATTGTTGTTGAATGTGAATCAAATTAAATTCGGTTTTGGTTTATGATGAATTGAGTGTGAACCGGAATTAACACGTGAGAAGAAGATTTCGATTTCCCCATTACATAAGCTACAAAATGGGCCGAAACTCATGGACTAGCTTTTTATGTAAAAACATGTAAATTATAATAAATCCATTAAATACTTAAAATATTTTTAGAATAAACAAAAACATAAATAATATTCCTAATGCAGAATTATAATTTATGAAGCATAGCTTATATATTTTATAATTATAATATTCTATAACACAAGATTATAATGCAAAATTTAAAATTATCACTGTGATTTTTTGTTTTGATAGTTGACACTAGAGCAAACAAACAAACAAAACACAAGAATAACGAGTTGTCGGGTTGACTCAGAAAGCATATGAACAATGTTAATAATATTATATTTTTGCACCAACAATAATAATGTTTAGTGTTTTTTTTTTGTAAAGCCATGATAAGATAAGTTAGGTGTTGATTTTTAATAAACATGATATTGCGTGCAGATAAGAAAAACGAGAAGATAAATGGTTGATGTTTTATAATATTTGGTCGAACCAAAGGAATCAAATCTTCAAACCGAATCATCTTTCGTGATACGACTAGTGCTTATGGTATTATTTTAAATGTATTGTGTCCGATAAGTCAAGCACTAGCTTTTACTTTCACGTGTTATGAAATTGATTCCACTACAGATTTACAGTAATTAGGAGAGTATTAATTACGCGTGTTAATGTTTTGTTTTTGTCGTCAAAAACAATTTATTAAGCTTTCGAATCGTCTTTCCTTTCTAAGGAAAGCGAATCAACTGTAGTTCCTGCATAGTTAGCAATTACATTTTTTTTAACCTTGACGTTATATGAATATAAAATATATGAAACGGAAAAAAAAACTTCTTAAATATTGGAAATCTAACGTAAATGCTGGTCATTCTTCTGGGTTATACACCATCGAAATAAGCTACATACAATCCGTTGCAAAGATAAACTCCACTAACCATACATTCCATAATTCATAATAGTACTCCTAACTTTGCGTGAAGGAAAGAGAGATTAGTTAGTGCACTTCTATATCCATATTGACATGTTCGCCTTCCGATAAAGTATACCCATTTATATTCACTAAAAGCAGCATCCAGCGTGTGTTAATGTTTTCAAGTTAAATTATGTGTATGTGTATGTTTTACATTGACTTGCATTATAAACTATTTTAAACCATTAGGTAAGCCCAAATCTTTTCTCCATATCTTTGGTGTGTATATAGCCGATTCTTCTAAAATTTAATATATCATCATGGTTGTATATTTGTGTTTTTAAAATATCTCCACACTTTTTATTGCCCACTAACTAATAAGTAAATTTATAAAAGTCTAAACAATATACTACTATATAATATGAACCCGTACCATTATAATACACAATTTTTTTTTAAAAAAACATAGTGGTTGGAACACGTAAACAACAAACTACAATATATAAAATGAATCCTTTCACACACATATATATATATATAAAACGAAGCTTCCTTTGTATCGTTATATAATATATGAATCCGCCATGCCCCACACCGTTTATATTTTGGAACCATATAGGTGAAATTTGCATTGGAGCAACGTTGACATTTGATGTTTATTAAATAAAAATAAATGAATATAGTGGAGATAGTGTTTTTGTAATTCCCTAAATTATAATGCCTCTTCTGTTTCGCAAAAAATGTTATTTTGACATTTTTCACGCACATTAAAACAACGATGTTAAAACTGAAATTTGGCTTATAAATTCACATCGAAAATGTAAAACAACACTCTTTATAAAACAAAATTTTAACTTCAAAACGACACTTTTTGAAAAACGGAATGAATATTAGCAAAGACGTCAAAAACGTCTTAAAAAAGATAAAAAAGTATGGACGAGTAAAAAAAAAAACGTGATGATTTGCAAAAATTTATAGAAAGTGGAAAATAATAAGTAGACGTGCACGACAATCATATATTTAGTCGGTGAGGTCAACGATTTCAATATGATTAAATTAATAGTGTATTCGTTGACAAATACATCAAAAATGTTTTAATAACACGTCATATTATTTTTTCTTTCGTTACAATTTTTTTTTTTGGCGTAGGAACAAAATTATTGATGCTTATATTATTACATCAAAATGTTTTATTTTAAAGTTCTACGAAAGAAAAAGAAAAGTTAAGAGGGAACAATACGTATCGTAGAGTCAACTCCATAGCTCACGATTTCACCGTTGGATCTAACTTTGGATTATCGAACGGTCCAGATAATAGCTTACCGGGAACAACCGGTTATCGAAGTGGTCAATAGTTCAGTGTTTAAAAGAAATGGGTCCATGTGATTACTTTTCTTTTTATTTTGAAATTTTTAATGACTTTTATTTAACAGCTTTATTCTTTTCTTTTATTTTTCCTACTTTTGTCGTTATTCTTTATCGTTGTTCTCAACTAAAGACTTATATACGCATAAAAATAGTCAACGATTGTCGCTGTTATTATAACACTTATATTAATTAATTGCTAATTGCTCCACCATATATGTCGAATTAAAGATTTAATTACTACGGAACTATGTAAGTGAAAAACAACTGGTTGTCTTGTAATAAAATTGTATTTCAATACTGAATTATTTTGTTTCTTCCTCTGTCAAAATTTGTCAATAAATTTAAGTTTTCTTCATTACAATTACATAACTGTTTATTTATTTTGATTTTGTCAATTCACATCAAGAGAACAATAATATTTCTATGAAATATACATGTGCATTTGTATATATGCACCATATAATATGGTCAAGTTGTGGTAATAGTTGACAATTAAACAGTACAATTAATTAAAAAAAAAGAACACTAATATAAAATACTAATACAAATATAATGGAAGACACATTATATACATATATATATATAATAAAAAAGTCAAATCTCTTGCTTTAAAAATTAGAATTATATCCATTAAAAATTATAGTTATATATATCTACTTTGAAATAGTTTTGTTTTTACTTATTTTACAATTATTTTACTATAAATGGCTACTATTTTTTTCCTATACAAAAAAATATTACAAATACATCCATAAAATATTACAGTTTTCTTTACTTTGCAATAATTTTTTTTTAACTTTTTTATTTAAAATTTCCTTTACTACTTTAAACTTTTACCAAAGAAAAATCATTTACTTTGATTTTCCAAAAACAAATTCAAGTTAAAGCACAAAATGATTAAAAAAAAAAACAATATTCTTGCTTTGCACAAAAGAGGACCCCACTAACCTCAAACTCAAGGAGACCAAATTTTTTTTTTAATTGCTTTATTCCATAGAAGTCTTCAACATTAATCTCAACCGTTGGATCAAAAACATCTATTTGACTAAACTCCATTTATGACCTAATCATCCGGTAACCAGTTAACTTCATTCATGCATATATCACGCCATTACATCTTCTTCCACTTTCGCACTCTCTCACCACATACAAAAAAAACTTCCATTTTTTTTTTCTCAAATCTTCAAATCATTTTCTTCTCTTTGGATTTTTCATCATGACCGTTGATATCATGCGTTTGCCTAAGATGGAAAAAGATCAAACGGCTATAGAAGAAGCTGCATCACAAGGTTTAAAAAGCATGGAACACTTGATTCGTGTCCTCTCTGATCGTCGTCAAGAACATAACGTTGACTGTGCCGAGATCACTGATTACACCGTCTCCAAGTTTAAAAAAGTCATCTCTCTCCTTAACCGAACCGGTCATGCCCGGTTTAGACGCGGACCGGTTCATTCTCCTCCTTCATCTACCTCCTCTTCCGTAGCCGCAGCCGCAGCCGCAGCTCCTTATCCGACCGTTTCTAAGCCGCTAAAGGTGTCTCCTCCTCCTCAGTTCACTGCTCCGGCACCGGTGACTACTCCGGCGAGCTTTGTTCAGTCACATCAGCAGAGCGTGACGTTAGATTTCACAAAACCAAACGTTTTTGGCGCCAAAACTAAGAGCTCGGAGGTTGTGGAGTTTGCTAAGGAGAGCTTTAGCGTCTCCTCGAACTCTTCCTTCATGTCTTCAGCGATAACCGGAGACGGCAGTATCTCTAAAGGATCTTCGATTTTTCTTGCTCCGGCTACGGCCGCAGCCGCGAAACCGCCGCTTGCTGGTCTGCCTTATAGAAAAAGATGCTTTGAGCATGACCACTCCACGGATTTTTCCGGCAAGATCTCCGGCAATGGAAAATGTCATTGCAAGAAAAGGTAACCATACTAAACCGGTCTAGTACGATCTAAACCAGCTGATTAAAGTTCCAATCAATCCCGGTACGATCTTAACCAACCGGTCAACGAATTTAATAAAATAATTCAACGACCGTAACTTTAAACCTAAACGCACGAATATGACAACGTGACTTTAGTTAGTGGTGGTAATGTTTTTTTTTTTATTATAGTCATCGAACGAACCGAATTTAACTAACATCATTTATATTTTAATCTTAATTAAATAATGATAAAATGTCTTCGATTTCAATTAAAACCGTTGACATTTCTGAATATGATTCCCGTTAGCTTTATTAATTAATAACAATGATTTTTATAAATATTTGAACAGTCGGAAAAATCGGGTGAAGAAAACGGTGAGAGTGGCGGCGATAAGTTCAAAGATCGCCGATATTCCACCGGACGAGTACTCATGGAGGAAGTACGGTCAAAAACCGATCAAAGGCTCACCGCATCCACGGTAACTATCGCACACCCTCAACCAATATACACCGTTGATTTGTTTGACGGACCGAATCTCGAAAGATCTAACGGTGGTGATTTGTTTTTGCAGGGGTTACTACAAGTGTAGTACGTTTAGAGGATGTCCAGCTAGGAAACACGTGGAACGAGCATTAGATGATCCAACGATGCTGATTGTGACTTACGAAGGGGAACACCGTCACAACCAATCCGCGATGCAGGAGAATATAACTCCTAGTTTGGTATTTGGCACAATGTCTTGAAAATTTTACCTAAGTGGATGATGAAATTAATTAGTTTAGTAGACTTTTGTAATATTTCGAGAAATAGAGGGGTTGATTTGTATTTTGCTTTTTTTTCCTTACCAAAATTAGTTCTAGAATTGAGTAGTCTTTTGACAAAAAAATCTATATCTTACTACCAAAAAAAGAGGTTTGACAAAACAAAAAAAAATGTTCTAAAAGATAAATGTGTACTTGTTTCCTTGCAATGTGAAAAAAGTGGATGGTATATATATTTTTAAATCGCTTTTTTTCACCGAAAAGTCATTATGCTGGTAACGAACTTTTCACTAGGAAGAGCAGATAAAGAGTATATTATTAAATTGTTGATTTAATGATATGGTTTGTAGTTACCATTACTATGTTGAATCTAGTAAAAAGATTTTGGAATGGTTTGTTGATGAGGTTTTTATAATTCTTTCAATGAGTTGTTGGGAGATATTAGGTATGGAGTTTGGATAATGAATTGAAGCAAATTTAAAATCGATTCGAGGGTCAAATGAAATCATTATTATGTTGGTAGACAAACCAAATTTGACAAAAAATAGCTTATGATGCTAGCTTGTCATTGCGTAAGCAAGCATCACTAGAATAAATTTCTCGAAACGTTAGTGTTTATTGTCGAGATATAAGGTTGAGAACGACTAATGTTCATATTGTCCTCCTTGTTTTCGTTGGTGATAACGAACAACAACAGAAGTTGATTGTTTTGTACCACCATTGATATCTTCCTAATAAAGCATAAGCACTAGAACAATTACTCGCTGCTTTCGTTCGATATAGTTTTACACCTTTGACGATGTAGAAGACACGAAGCCATAGGCGGCCCTGAAGCTAAGCTAAGCAAGCATGCGTTTTCGGCTTTCGATTTTATAAAAAAAATATTATATTTGGAAAACGGCATTTTTCTTACACAAATATATAAAACCGACTATTTTTTGTATCTCGATTGCAACTTTTATTAAATATGTGAATCTCAAAGTCCGCCATGACGAAGCTTTTGAGAGTGATTTAATTAGAATTTTGTAGAGCTTTATGTAATAGAGATTAGCTTCTTGTTTCTCATCTCATGGTTATGGAACCTTTGATTTATGGTTTCTTATGATTTATTTCTATTTATATTTTTGATTGAACATATTAAACCACATTTCATATCATTACATAGCAAATCCTTTAAAAGCCGAGATTCACTTCTTGCTATTTTGACATTTCTTAATCTAATATGAGCATCCCACAATCAATGTATGTTTATGTGGTAAACCATAGTTGATTCATAGTTATACCATAAGTCTAAACTTGTATATGAGTTTGATGGATCAATTAAAATCTTGCACTAGATTGCCATAACTCATAACAGTATGTATCGTGAGGAGTCATTGAGTTATATGCTTATGCTAACACAATGACGATTCTAATTCTTAACAATGACGTAGTATGCATGCACTTGTGTTAAATGTAAGCACCGTGAGAGTGATGTATTTTAGTTTTGAGATAATGCTATTTTTAGGATTGTCATCATTTGAACAAGTGTTCACGTCTACTTATCCACAATCCATATCGATAATACGTTTCAAAAATAAAATATTATTTTTTAAATTCATTTTTGTTAGACTATACCAAAAATGAATTATGCGTTATGAAAGTGCATATCACAATCTAATATTTTTTAAAAAATCGATGCAATGAAACATAGCCGACCTTGAGTCCAAGCTGGTCAAGCTTGGGCTTGCGGCCATATTCCTCATATGTACTTTTTCGTCTCTCTTTTAATAGTATAACTAGGGGAATTACCGCGCTACGCGCGGTTTATGTGTTATAAATTTTGTTATTGTATTGATTTTCGTATGTTAAATGTTCAGAAGTTCGATGTTTATAGCAATATGAAATGTCTATGTATGCTACTAATTGTATTTTTCATCT
>OVAN01000084.1:0-98014 GCA_900406275.1 Anastatica hierochuntica | reverse complement strand
TTTAATTATAAATCATATATATATTGGTAAAATGAAACTACAATAAATTACTGCGCATAGCGCGGGTAATCATCTAGTAAAAATAAAGAGAACATAAAGACGAAACAATTTCACGCGAAATAATAGCAAATATGGTAATAGATCTATTGTATTAAAATTGAAGTGTTTTTTAAAAATAAATATTTACCTCATGTGTAATTTTATATAATATGCCACTCGAAGTTAAGATTTACATAACATGCTATTAAACTTTTTTTGTTAGTTCTAAATCGGAACTATCTTTTGACGGAATTATCTATCACTCGCCTACAGAATCAGTGATGATGATGATGGAGAACTTTACAGTTCGCGTCGAATCCGTTGAATCATGGTATCATGCGCTAAGAAGGATAGCCAGAGACGGGCTGCAACTGCTTCACCCGGTTGTCTGCACTGCATTGGCTGCTGCAAAAATTTTTTTCATGTTTCTCTCTCAGCAGTATTTTCTTCATGTTTCTCTCTCAGCAGTTCCGCAGCTTCAGGCTAATTCTGCAACTTTTCATCATGTTTTTTCTCATCGTTTATGTGGCGCTGACGGTTATCATGGTCATGAGGAAATAGATGATCGGTTTTGTTTCTGGCATTGCCCCGCTTAACTGAGTTGTGAAAGGCATGATAAAGTACATAGCTTGTGCATTCGTGATATGTTTAGGCAGTGTCGCGTTCAACCTACGTGACCATACTTTGACAGCGGGATTCGGAATCTTAGCCCTCCAAGTTCAGTACTTGATTTAACTTGTCGGGTACCGAATCAAGTTTGGTGTCATACCTGTTTTAGCCGGGCTTCTAGGAGTCATTGTGTGCCTCGAAGCACACGGCTTGATCTGAGGTGTTGGCTTACTTTTCACGATACTTCTCATGCCTCTCATTTGATTCTCATTTTTGATCTGTTTCATTAGCAACGAAAAGAGATTTTAGTTCTGCTGATGTAATACATTATTATTTATTATGCGAAGTTTACAGGCTATAATACTTCCTGTAAAAAATATATATATATTTTTCAAGGATAAAAACGTCGAATTAATTCTAATAACAAAATATATGTGATTTTAAACTATCTATTATAATAACAAAACATATGTGATTTTAAACTATCTATAAATTTCAAGACTTTTAAAACATATTATCCCGAACCAGTATTTACTAGGAAAAAAATCTTAACAGTGAAATATTTCAAAAACAATTTATCATAAAAATTATTCAAACTGATCCGAAAATACCTCATGCTCCGTTTCGTGTGATATTCAATTTTACTTGCATATGAAGAAGATAGTTTTTAATGCAGAGCCACTACTCCCTTTGATTTAAACAAAAATAGTTTTAAGTTTACATTAGATTATGTTAAACGCTTACATATAACGTAAAATAAGGAGATAGTATTAAACAGAAAAATCGTCTGTTTTCTCCAGCAGATAGCAATATACAGGTGGTAGGATCGATATCAGATCTTTTGGGATACCTTCAGTCTGATGCTTTGTCTGATTGCTCTGTCATGTAGAAAATAGCTTCAGATGTTATGTCTGACTGCTCTGTCCTGTAGAAAACATCGTTTGGCAACAACAGTTGCGTGGATTTGTCGGGCCACATCCCGGATGTGACCTGAGACGATCCATGTTGAAGCAGCTTCTCTAACAGGTCATATGGTTCCCTCGCTCGTAATTCAACTTCTTTTCTTCGCCAATACTCTGCTACCACTTCATCCTTTCTCACCATTCTCAGTTTCGGTTTGTCATCAGGCTTCGGTTTTGTCATCTTTTTCTGAAAAACCAAAAAAAATTGAATCATGAATTTTACCAGTTAGCTGCTGAAAAGGCAAATATATAGGATGTTTTGGCTTACCGCAAAACTTTGAGTTTGCTGTTGAAAAAGAGTGTGAATAGAGATGTGAGGAATGAAGAAGAACACACAAATGATCTAACTTTCGATTCGAGTCCTTGACATAGGTGCTTTTCGATTGTCAAAGTTTTAAATTTATAAACCTAATGCCCTACTTTCAATCCCGCAAGAGAACGGGGTCAATTGTAGTACTTTAGGGTCGTCCCATGATTTAAAGGCTAGACTAGTAGAACCTAAACAAAGAGAATGCACTAAGAGTCCTAGTCTAGGGAGCGATTTAGTAGGGGATTGTCACGGGTCTCCACTAAATCTAATGGAAATCAAAGCCAAATATAGTGAAGGTGCATAAAAGAAAGCAATAAATAAACTAACAAGAAAGTAAAGCAATAAAAGAGTAAACTTGGATCTAATCAAATAAAAAGATAGGATCTTGAGACAATGGTTATAGGTTCGAGGTTCAATCTAGAGATGTGATGGACGTTGGTAAGGCTTTATTAGAGGATCGAAGATATTCCTAGACCAAGGATCCCTCTATTATCGATAAACTCACTCTCGTGACGGATATCTATTCACATATACACATTACAAGGCTCAACTCTCATTTGTTGCCTATTTAAACATGTATGTGATAATGTTTCTCAAGCCCTTCTAGCCATCTAGCACCTAGGTAACATCCACTCTCATGGGCTCAAGTGAAAGACAAAAATTTAGTTCTCTCAAACATTTCATCGAACTTTGAGGAACTAAACTAGATCTAGTAAGAATCTATACCAAGATCTAGCCTAATCATCCATCACAACCTTTGATCTAGCTCTAACCTACCATATCTCAAGATCCAAGATGGATCTACTCACTAAGAGTCATGGAAATCCAAAGACAAATAGTACATAAGGGGGCTATATATACTAAAGGAAGGAGAGAGAGAGAGCCTTAAAAATGGTCTTTTCTCGTCAAAGTCGCATGACATCGACCCAAGGTTAGCCAGCATCGACCTCTGAGTCGATGGCAGGGTCTCTTGGCAGCTTCTTGTGTCTTCTTTCTCCTCTTGGATACCTTGGTTGATCTCAACTTCTTCCATAGTGTTTATCTCATTTTGTCTTTGGTTTTTAGCTCCATTTTCACCTTAGATTCACCTCTAGAGTCTCCATGAATACATCTCAAAGTTGCACCTACAAATGCAAATAAAGTGGTATGCAAATGCAATAACCCCTAAACTAAACTCTGAACTTAAACTTATGCATTATAGGACTTATATGCAATATTTACAACCTAAATATGGATGAAACTAAACTAAAATGCATCAAAATAAGCATGAAAATATGTACACATCAGCCCTCCTTAAAAAATTAGAAGAAGAAATTTCAAAAGTTGTTTATATGTTATTGAAGAACAAGTTTGCATACACTTAAATGCAACTAATAATCAGCAAAAAAAAACTCTGAAAAATCATCTCCATCACAATTAAAAAATTGTGCAAAAATAATACGGTTGATAAATGGAGAATTAACAGGTTTGTAAAAACAACAGACAACTAGTGATTGAGTCTTTGGATAACATCTCAATACCAAGTTTGAATCTACCTAATGACCATCCTTTGCATAGAAAAAAACTAATCCAATTCATAATTTTTACAATTTTTTTCGAATAGGATTTTCTTATTTTAAATAGTTTTGGTTCTAAACTTCATATTTTATTTATTTTTTCTTAGATGTTGTTAGCTTTTTTTATTTATAGTTTCTTTTCGTTTTTTAAACCTTTCTCATTGGAAAAAATTAAGAAAACATTTTTTCACAAATTTTCTTTTCTATATTTCTATAATTTGCTAAGATACAATATATTTAGTTTCAACTATTTTGAAATAATAGATCCTGATAATATTTTCAATTAATCTTATCGTAAGTATGAATTCTATTCAAACCAACTTTAGGAAAAAAATGAGAAAACCATACATGCATAAATTTAGCACACAACAAAATTCTACGACGGGAAAGAGAGTAAAGTCAACATAAATGTATGGGATATGTATAAATTTAGATTGGTCTATAGAACATTTTCTAATTTATAAAATTTAGTAACATTGTATATTTGAAAGGAAAAAAAAGTAAAAATGAAAATTTTAGTTGTCTTCACTTGACCTAAATCTAATTGAAACAAAGCATACACAAACAAATTTATCTTTGTAACGTCACATTGGTTAAGACTTGGCCGGAGAAAAAGATAAACTAATCATCTTTGTCTTTATTATTGTAAGAGAATCCAATTCTTAAAGAAATACTATAACACTAATAAAACAAAAATCAAAATCGTCAAAATATTAGAGAAGAAATCAAGAAAAAAACGAAACTTCTCCGAAACTTACTTCCTTCGTACGTCGTTATCAAAGGCCCATTAGAAGTTTCGACGAAACCACATAATAATCAGATGCTTCCGTACACACCAAAACGCATAATCTTGAAACGAATCACAACCGTTCATTTCTTCAACTCTCAAAATCAAGTTGAAGAAAAGAGAGTTTATAGACCACACAAGATTAGGTTCGAACGTGACAACAACATTGTTAAAACTATATTATATAATCGCATTATTTCCACTAGTAATCAATCACACAGCATTTTCACAAAAATCACCTTTCTCTCTCTCCTTCCTTCATCATCTAAATGGAACCACAAGGTGTACTAGAACCTAAAACTACTACAAAGATGGAGACAACATATGAAGATATGTTGGCGGTTATGGCGGAAAAGATGGATGTCGAACAGTTTGTATCGGAGTTATGCAAAGGTTTCAGCTTGCTTGCGGATCCGGAAAGAGAACTAATCACAGCTGAGTCACTAATGAGAAACTCAGGGATACTTGGGATTGAAGGAATGAGCAAAGAGGATGCACAAGGAATGGTTAGAGAAGGTGATCTTGATGGCGATGGAGCTCTTAACCAAACCGAGTTTTGTGTACTCATGGTTCGGTTAAGCCCCGATATGATGCAAGATGCAGAGATTTGGTTAGAGAAAGCAATCACTCAAGAAGTCTTCAAAAACAATCTCTCTTAATGATGAAATCTTTCTTGTGTATTCAACTCTATCTACTAAAAACTTATACTAAATGTTTCTGAATATAAAAGCTTTTAAAGAGAATCAAAACATTGAAACTGTTCAAACCCAAGAAGTGATAATTGTTCATTATAAGCTACTAAAACTACAAGATTGTTACCAATTGAATATTAGAAGTGGTGAAAACTCATACTAACCACTTTTTTTTGTTCTAAGTTCAGAATAACATAGAAACCGAAAGTATTCGAAAACCATTGCAGGACATCTTCAACCTCTTGCTCTTTGAACAGGCGACCGGCTGTTAGAAAGAAGCTAAGGTTAAGTAATTTGATAAACCAAACAGTTAGGAGAAGACAAAAGTATTGTTTACCTTCTGTATCTGTCATAAACCGGGCTCCTAGCTCGACCATAATCTGGACTGCGACGCCCATAATCTGGACTCCTACGCCTTTCATAAGGAGATGGACCTTTGTACCTGTCATATTCAGGACTACGAGGACGGCCATAATCAGGACTAGGACGCCTTCGGTACACTGGAGGACTAGGAGATCTCCTTCTCGGACTAGCAGCGTATCTATCATCCCTTTCATCATCATCCCTCAATGCATACTCAATCGAAACAACCCTGTCCATTATTTTACTGCCAAAGGAGGATTCATGTGTAAAGGGCTCAACGTGTTGGGCAATCACTATCTTTTCGACGGGCTAGCGTGTGAGTTCTTACCTATTTTGTGTACATTCAAGGGCCTTGGTTGCATCTTCCTGTGTTGCAAACTGAACAAATGCAAAATTGCGCCTTATGCGAACATTGAGAACTTTACCATATGGCTCAAAGTGTCTCTCAATATCGCGCTCTTTTGTGCGAATAGGGTCAAAGTTGATTACAAAGAGCGTCTTTGTAGGTCTCTGATTCGACGCTGCTCTTCCATCACGAGGCCTCCCACGTTCACCCTGAGAGCCAGTATAACTTAAACCTCTCTCAAAGAAACAGAGCATAGGATTCATTCGAAACGGAAAAAAGAGAGAGAAACCTTGGCCCATTCAACGGATAACTTGCGTTTCTCATAGCCAAAAGGAGTATTATCAATCCCACGGATTGCATCTTCAGCATCACGCTCATCCTCAAAATACACAAAAGCATAACCTTCAACAAAAAAAATGAAAACAGAGGTTGTGGAAAAATCTGTTTCAGCCACCGAATTTGCGAATCGAAGAAACCATTTCACCTAAGAAAATTTGAAAAACTAAATAAAAATATACAACACCTGCATCAATGTGAAGGAGTGTAGTTGTAGGCTATCATAAGATACTAAAAATTCAATTTTGTTTCAAGTTCTGAATCATCAATAAGCCTTGCTTCACCATTTCTGAAAGTAGAGATATGGAAGACATGAAGACACAAAGGCAATGCAATTGATGATGGATTCAATTGACTTTGACTTCCATAGATTTCTCTAAAGGTAGAGGCATGAATGAAAAATTGTAGGAATGTTATTTGCAGGAGGAGAAGAAGAAAGAAGAAGAAGCCATGCTCCTTTCCTGCTACCAAGCATAAACTTAAATCTCTAATTTAAAACACTAATCGGTTCCTTCTTTCTGTTGAATTCGCTTAACACTTAAAACACTAATCGTTGAATTCGCTTAGCACTTAAAACACTAATCGTTGAATTCGCTTAACACTTAAAACACTAATCGTTGAATTCGCTTAACACTTAAAACACTAATCGTTGAATTCGCTTAGCACTTAAAACACTAATCGTTGAATTCGCTTAACACTTAAAACACTAATCGTTGAATTCGCTTAACACTTAAAACACTAATCGTTGAATTCGCTTAGCACTTAAAACACTAATCGTTGAATTCGCTTAACACTTAAAACACTAATGGTTGAATTCGCTTAACACTTAAAACACTAATCGTTGAATTCGCTTAGCACTTAAAACACTAATCGTTGAATTCGCTTAACACTTAAAACACTAATGGTTGAATTCGCTTAACACTTAAAACACTAATCGTTGAATTCGCTTAGCACTTAAAACACTAATCGTTGAATTCGCTTAACACTTAAAACACTAATGGTTGAATTCGCTTAACACTTAAAACACTAATCGTTGAA
Source organism: Anastatica hierochuntica (assembly GCA_900406275.1). Taxonomy (NCBI): domain Eukaryota; kingdom Viridiplantae; phylum Streptophyta; class Magnoliopsida; order Brassicales; family Brassicaceae; genus Anastatica; species Anastatica hierochuntica. The sequence goes on along the minus strand of OVAN01000084.1, from coordinate 90,976 downwards.
TTCTCTTAGCACTTAAAACACTAATCGTTGAATTCGCTTAACACTTAAAACACTAATCGGTTCCTCTCTCTGTTGAATTCGCTTAACACTTAAAACAATACTGTAATTGATGCATTGCAAACAAAAATTTTAAAAATCTTACCAGACTTCATATCAACTCGCTCCACTCTTCCGTACTTGCTGAACAATCGTTCAAGCTCCGATTGTCGAGTATCATACTCGAAGTTTCCGACGAACACTGGCCTCATAGCTTCCAGAAGAAATTCGAATACCTAAACGATACATCAAAATGTAATCAGCATAAAACAATACAGTACGAATCAGAACATCTTTAATCGAAGAGCTTGCGAAAGTAGCATTCGAAACACACACCTTGAACTTGGAGAATCGTAGGAGGCGATGGAGAAAAGATAAACCCTAGATTATGACGACGCTTGATGAAGAAGATGAAGCTTTTTGTTTAATACGATGCGTGTTAATGACGCTGCTTTCATGACCCTTAGATCTAATTCACATTATCTTTGGAACTTCACGTAAATTTTTAATTGGGCTTTTTTAATAACCAGCCCAAAATGTTGTGCCTATATTAAAAAAAAACTTACTTATAAATGTATTACTCATTATTGTATTGTTGATTTAATTAGAAGGGTATTCAAACAATAGTTTAAAGTGATTAGCATTAAAATCTAAAATTTCATGTTATTGAAGAATTTTAAAAGGTTTTATAAAATTTACTGTGAAATGACGATTTTAAAATGTATATTCAGATATAGTGTTATTGAAAATATTTTAAGTAATGATTTTTACCTAATTTAAGGTGTTATAGTGGAATTTTCTTGTTAAAAATACAAAGACTCAAATCATATCAAATCACATGGTTTTAAGTGGAATTGTATAGGATTTCTAGAAAAATCACAACTATTTCTATAATTCATCAAAATCTTTTAAAAGCTCGTTAACAATCAAATCCCATCAAATACTCAATTCAATATATCTCCGAAGTGAAAGTTTAATAGGAAGAAGGAAAAAAATGTTATATTTGTCTATCCGAAGTGTATCAAAAGGAAGCCCCATTATATGAAGTAAATCAACATATGTTCCATAGTGGGCTTTATATATTTTGTTAGTTAGTGATAATAAATCTTGATTGAAATTATTTTTAAATTTATAATAAATAATATTTTTTACATATAAGAAAACAAAGTATTTATCGTTACATATTAACTATTTCTTAATATGTATGAAAAATCTAAAAGTTGTGTGAAATGAGTAATTGTTTTTTTGCAAAACCTAACTATATAAATCTCTTTTGATCAATTGACATAAAAAGGTTATACCAACTATGTGATAATTTTTCATGTTTTCTAATGTATTGGCATGGATTATATGTAATAACTTTATAGAAAATGCAAAATATAGAAGTGAAGTATACAAAATGTAGAGAAAGGGAGAGAGAGATGCTATGCTTTAAAGAGGTACTTGGGATGTCCAATAAGCACAACCTATAATACACTTTCAAGTTGCATAATTTAAATACATTCTAAAATATAATTTTTTTTTCCTTAAAGGAAAGAATTAGTGGCTGAGACAGAGTAGTGATCGATACATTTTAATTTTATGAATTTGAAAAGAAAAGTTGAAGAAGATGCTTAAGTGCAGAGATACTTTCTGCTGCTCATCAGTATTCGATGTTTGGTTTTTGAAGTTTCCCTTTAGATAAATATTTTAATAATCATTGAATAAAAACTATAGTTTCTTCCCAAAAAAGAATCCAACCTAAATGAAAATTATATCAACCGTTAGTGTAAAAAGTATACAAAGGTTGAATTGTACATATAATATTATTTTAGTGGTCAAGTCGAAAAAAAGAGAAGAGAATTTGGTAATAGTTTGTGTCTCCAAAACCTAGTGGAGAAACACTACTCTCCTCTCCTTGTAGTGTTTTTTTTGGTTTATAGTCTAGTGACAAATAGTTGTTTTTACGGAGATAGACATAGAGTTTGAAATATGGTTTCACGAGATAGTAGCAGAAGTGGTGTAACCACGGTTTTTATTCATGTTATCACTTATAGTCGTCGGCACTATATAGTTTTCTTTATAGTGTTGATGGATCTCAAAATCCAACTCTGAACTCAGGTGTTTAATATGTAACGAATAAGCAACGAATGTGACAATTTGTTTAAATCTATTGATGAAATAATAGGACACAGTTTTTAGAGCTAATGAAACTAGTGTGAAAGCTTGTCTCTCTGCTTGAGAATTTCGAATCCCCTTTTCTTTGTGTTCTCCCTTCCCCTCTTATCCTTCTCTAGTTTGTATAACCATCATTCGTCTCAGAATCTTCCCCAATCAATGTGTCAGTTAATGCATTCCGATTTTGTTGACTTTGTTGACTATTCTTTTAGTGATTTGGCATTCTCTTCTCATGCGGCTCAAACCCTTCTTTATGTTCCTTTTGATTTCGTTATGGGCCTTCTCGACCCACTGTTGATTCCCAGTTCAATACTCTAGTTATTCAAACCGAATTTAGTAGGGTGGAATCCACCTCCATCAAGTGTTAACGAGTTCTCATAACCAACTTGTTTTTTTTTCCTTTTAAGAAGTGAAAAACATTTCAAATACAAGATATATTCATTCACCTAATCAAATAATAACAATTTGTGTTTTGTCATAAAAAATTTGTTCGTGAAATTTAGTCGCCAACGGTGATAAATAATCTAAGTTAATAAAAAAGCTTGAAGATGACACTTAATTAACGAATGATACCAATCGTAAAATGTGGATTTTGCAAGCTGGAAATCTTATTGCATGGATCTGATACCTTTCTTCTCATTTTCACTTTTTCTTTTTTCATGTTTCTCGTGCTTCCTTTTTCTTAACACACTTTATTTTTTTGACACAAATTTGTGTATATATATAGAAGTTTTGTGATATGAATTATACATTGTGTTTTAACACTAATTAATAGTAATATCTCTACATTTCAAATATATAAAAAAAAAACACATAATATGTCTAACGTTCGTCCATGGTTCCGTCTCTCTAGTATCGCTAGGCCTACACCACAAGGCTCAAGCGACCCACCTCCTCCACCTCCACCTCGACCAACCCCTCGCCGTCAAGTCATTGTCCGACGGCCGGAAAAACAACCTTCTCCTCCACGTCAACGTCAACCTCTTTCCCCTCCACGTCAACGCCAACCTCCTTCCCCTCCACGTCAAAGAACTCCTCCTTCTCCTCCTCGTCAACGACAACCACCTTCTCCTCCGCGTCAACGAACTCCTCTTTCCCCTCCGCGTCAACGAACTCCTCCACCTCCACCTCCTCAAGAGAGATCACCATATCATTCACCTCCAAGCCGCCACATGTCACCACCAACCCCACCAAAGTCTACGTCGCCGCCGACACCCCCGCCTAGGATGTCGTACACGCCGCCACCATCTCTCAAGGAGGTTCAAGAAGCCATACCACCGCGAAAACCAACTTCACCACCAAGTCCAGCTCATTCAACTCGGTCAGTAAAATCTGAACTCGAAAGCCCTAAAAAAGTGCCATCACCAAGAGTACTCTCTCCTTACTCTCTTCCACCTTCTCAGCTACATTTCGAACGTGAAACCACTCAGAAAAAGATCCTCACAGTCGAGAAAACAAGCCAACTCCACGAACCAAATCACCATAACCATAACCATCAAGGCAATAACAACAAGAAAACTCAGCAGCAGCAGCAGCAGTATCAGCATCAACAGCCATATTATTCCGAATCCGATAGCATAATGGGCACTCGAGTCATAACCATCGCCGGTGAAAACAAAGGCGCTATAATGGAGATCCTACGATCTCCATCAAGCAACAAAACCGAAGGAACTGAAACACATTCCTCTAAGGTTTTCAACGGAGAGAAAGGAAGACGTCTTCAAAGCAGCAGCAGCAGTAACAGCAGCGATGAAGGCAAAGGGAAGCAGAAAGCGTTCAAGAACCATAACAATAACAATAATGATCTCCCCATGAAAGCTTTCATGAATAGTAACGTTCAGATGATAAACAACTCTATTGTTTACAACTCGACGGCGAGTCATCACGATCCCGGCGTTCATATGAAAATATTACGTAAACCTAGCTCCGACAATGGTTTCTACGTTAAAGATTATGGTAATAACGGCGGCTATTACACAAACTGAGTTTTTTAAAAAAAAAACTCTGGTTATGAAAAAATGAAAAAAAAAAAAACTCTAAAGGTTTTGGTTTTTAAATTTGCAATAAATTTGATTTGATTAAAATAAAGAATAAGGATAATGAATGGGGTCAATGGTTTTCAGATTCTACTATAAGTTTTTGGAAACCACTCATTGTTATTATATCATATGTAAGCTTTGATTCGTTTATTGAAGTGGAATCTTTTTACTTTCGTAAACGCCCTTAGAGATCTCTCTGATTATGTAACTCTTTGACATGATTATAATGTCATTGTTAAAAATTAAAATAATGTTTCGTGAAATTATTCATTCCATCGTTTATTTACTTTATCCGATAGTTATAAATTGAGTGTAAAAAAATATTGTTTTCTTGAAAGAAGAGAAGAGAGGTCAACAATAAAATATTAGTCTTTCATCTAAAACCAATTCATCAAGTCTTCATTAACATAGAGACTTGTCTTAAATTTGCATCGACCATCTTGTTAGCATCCTCCAAAGCATCATTGATTCTACCCGCATTTAGATATGCATTGATCATTTCTTCGAACGCGGATATCTTGTAAGTTGGTGGATAACAATTCAGCCAAGATGGATTTTGCATGTGCAGGGTCGGTCTCGAGATTTTTGAGACTAAAAGCTTTCTCGGTGTTGAGGACTGAATTCCTTTAGCATAATTCGTGCCGGAAAAGGTGATTGATGATGCGATCAAAACTTCTAAGAAATTGGCAATTGTGAAATTGTGCAAGGTTTCTATTTATGTGGACTGATCTTTATACTATAAAACTGTTTATTGTATTTTTTATGAATAGTCGAGTTAACCTAAAAAAAAGTTAGCGAAAACGAAATTGAGTAAACACACTTTTAGAGTTTTTTTATTGTATTTTGCATATTCTTTTCATTTACCGAATTATCAGTTTACATATCGAAACTTTTCTTCACTAAAATTAAAACTTATCCAGCAAATAATATACAGTAAAACATTTATAAATTAATATTGTCGGGACGAAAATGTTTTATTAATTTTAAAAGTTATTAATTTATAGAGAAACTATTTATATCAAAATGTTACTTTTTTTTGTCGCCAGTTCGGATCACGCCGATCCGGTGGCCCTTAACCCCACACACGGGGAACCAGATCACAACGGACCGACCCGGTGATCCTTTAGACCCCACACGGGGCAAACTCGCACAAACGCGAGTGCCGAGTTAGAAACCACGACCCCGAACTTGATGAAGAAGCGGCTTGCCACTAGGCTAAAAGCTCTCTTTTATCAAAACGTTACTTCAGGACCAAAAAAAATTATTGATTTATCGAAATTTTAATTTATCGAGTATTAATTTAAAAAGGTCATACTGTATCTATTCCTACGTGATATTTCAAACGAGAAGGCCCTTTTGTGTTATTGGACCCGATGGGATAATTGATTTTTGAGACTTTTAAATAAAACAAAAGTGATGCTTAGCTATTTTTTTCTTTAGCATCTCACTAATCATTACAATTAAAATGTGAAGGGCTTCACCAACCTAAAGTAGCTGACTACTTAGAGGCGTCTCATCTACCACTAAATTACAAACATCATATTCTTCACGTTTCACTATGTTAGGTATACCATTTTAACGGTTCTTTAAATGCCTTAAATAATTCACTCGAAATGTAAAATAAACAATTATAAAATACTATTGACGGGTCAAATATTACTTGCTTCATGTCAAATAAAAATATAACATGACTCTAGTCTTTAAAAATTCAAGAGTTTCACATCTTGCAATATAAAACAGAAGCGTGTGGCATTAGCTTGACGGGTCTCTGTTAAGTTACAATATCATCTGTTTCAGGTTCATCTTTTTTTGCGAAGAACAACATATATAGTTGAAAGATGGTGAATCTTATTTCGTTTCATGATGTTGCTAAACATAAGTGCAAGAATGATTGTTGGATTCTCATTCATGGAAAGGTCTTTTCTTCTTCTTCTTCTTCTTCTTATTTTTAGTTTTCTTGTTATTTATTTATATTCACATAAACAAAGATTAAAGATTGTATTATAGTAGTTTTAAGACAAGTTAAATCCATAGGTTTATGACGTTAGCAATTTCATCGACGAGCATCCCGGCGGTGACAATGTTCTCCTAGCCGTCACCGGTAAGTACTATTGCAAATCGGTTAAATCCAGTTTGATGTCATTTTTTTGTATGCTTTAAGCAAAGTTGTAAAGAAAAAAAAAAAGAATTGGTTTTACATATATTTTCAAATATTTTTAAAATTCGGGATGAAATATTTTTTCGGAAAAATTGTCTGATGCTTATGTTCAAAGCCGGCTCTCTCTTTAGTAAAATCAAATTTTAGTCCTTTTTCACGGATTTGTAACTTATTTGTGAATGAAAAAGGGAAGGATGCATCCATAGATTTTGATGATGTGAATCATAGCAATGAAGCTAAAGAGCTAATGAATAAATATTGTATCGGCGACGTTGACCAGTCAACGGTTCCGGTCACGGCGAAGTATATTCCACCGTGGGAGAAGGAAACTACGACTCAAACCACAAAAGAAGAATCGGGAAATAAAATGTTTGTTTACTTGATTCCTCTCTTGATTCTCGGCGTTGCTTTCTTTCTCAAATTCTACAACAACAACAACACGCAAACAAATTAAAAAAAGACATGAAACATCAATCACATGAGTTTCATAGTGTTGTAATGTACTTTGGTCTTTTGTTGTGTGTAACATTCGTAATAATGAGTTTCTTATGCGAAGAATTGATCTATTAATTAAACTTGTGTCTGGTTTATTTTTATGGTAATGGGCCGTAGTAATAGGCCTCTATTGATTAATGCCAACTTATACAACAAAAAATATATATAGAAACAATCAACTAATGCTAAATTTATTAATCACTTTTACAACAAAATTAATGTGTTTGATTAAAATAGACCCGTAAATCATGTTCGTAATTTTTTGAAATATTTCTTTTGAAAATTCCCGGAATAACATACTTTTTTTGGAAATTGATCTTTGCGAAACATGAATATAAAAATTTAGAAAATTGTGTTCGCAAAGATGGTTCAAAATTACTATAAATTGATTTTCTAATTTTGTATCCGACAACAACCTCCCTGACAGAGTTTTTTTTTTTTTTGTTGAATGGTTGATAATAAGTAAAATAATTATGGTTTAAATATAAGAAATTTAAAACACAACAATACTAAACACTTTTCATTATATTTACAACCATGCAAGTAAAGAGACACAACTAACAAAACACACACACACAAAAACACTTCACTTACCAAAATGTTAGTTCTAATAATAAAACAAAAGGCTTCTCCATAATTTTAATTTGCTTACATTAGTATTCACTTTTTTTTAACTGCGCCTACGGCGCACTTTAGCAGCAAGAGGATTAGCCATCTCACAAGAAAGTCTCAGTTTCTCAGATAAGTCAACGCCGTTTCCATCGGACGGTCTCCATTCAAACTCATGTAACATCGTCGCCGTCCAAAACGTGACGGTAGCCAAACCAAGATTCTTCCCGGGGCAAACCCGACGACCCGACCCAAAAGGAGCCAGTCTAAGATCCGACCCGAGAACCGAAAACTCCACGTCACCTTCTTTCGCCACGAATCTCTCGGGTTTAAACTCCAAAGGATCAACCCACACGTGCGGATCATGTGCTATGGCCCACATGTTCACCATTGCTGTGGTCCCCACTGGAACAAAACGACCATCCACGATCGTGTCTGTTATGGCTAAACGGGCCCACGATAGAAGTGGGCCTGGAGGATGAAGCCTCAAGACTTCTTTCACCACAGCCGTTAGATATGGAAGTGAAGCCAAGTCAGACTCATCTACGGCTCTTGACTTTCCAACGACTAAATCAAGTTCGCTCTGTACCGTCGATTGAATATCTTGATGAAGGACCATCCTTGCAAGTATCCACTCGATTAAAACCGCCACTGTGTCTGTTCCTCTGAATATCATCTCCTGTAATAATAACACCAACATAATTAATATGTTTTTTGGTCTGAAAAAATATGTTTTTACGTCTAAAAATTTTATATTTTTATCTGAATTTCTAAAAAAATTATAACATTTTTAAAAAATTTGCATTTGCATACCCAAAGAACAGCGATGATGTCTGGATCGGATAATTTATCAGAACCATGGAGAGAGAGCAAAACGTCGACAAAATCACGAGGCGAATCACCGGTTTGATTACGATGTTCTGATATAATCCGAGATACAAACCGGTTTACTTTCGGTACGAGTGATGAACATCTAGACCGGATTCTCTGAGGATCAAATTCCGATAACCAAGGAAGATGATCGGTCCAATTCAACGTACCGAGTAGTTCATACCCTTCTTCGACCAATTCACGTAACTCAACATGGTCTTGATCAAGCTCGTACTCTTGTCCAAAAACAGAGCACATCATGTTACTAAGCGACGCCGTTTTAAGCAACTCACGTACAAAACAGAGACTACTCTGTTTTTCGAGTAAACCAACCATCTGGTTCGCGATCATTCGCCTCTGCGTCTCGGCTCGTTTGATTTGTTTCGGACTAAAGAGATGGTTCGAAGCAATTCGTCGTAGAGTTCGCCAGTAAACACCATGTGGTGCAAAACCAATCGCCCGGTTAAACATAAGAGAATAAGCCGATTCCTTAACCGGTCGGTCAGAGAAAACCGGATTATTCAGAATCTCCTTAGCAACATCAGGATTGCACGTGACGATCACGCGGGTCTCTCCTAAGCTAAAAGCCATGAGCCTCTTGGCTCCGAACCTCTCGGCTGCGTCGGCGATACGACGGTGAGCTAAAGAGCTTGACATGAGAGACATGCTTCCAACAAAAGGTAAGCCTCTCGGACCGGGAATAACCGTTCCGGTTTTGTTTGTTAACTGGCGGAAAATGAATTTTCCCCATGCGGGTCCACCGGGACATGTCCAGAAGAGGAGAGAGACGGCGAGCCAAGTGGCTGCGACGGCGAGGAGAGAGAAAACAAGATTAGTTTGACTTAGAACGCTGCATTTGGACAAAAGGGCAAAGACTAAAGAGCTTTCGAGTTCTGTAGCCATGGCCGATCAAAGCAAAGTAAGTGAAGAGAGAAAGAGAGAGAGGCAGAGAGAAACTAAAGGAGAGTGTCTTTTGGTCTGTGTGGGGCTTAAAGATCAACAGATGGCTTTGGTATTTATATAGATAAATCAAAACTTCTTTGTAGAATGATGGCTACGTTTTTTTTCCATTGTTTAATATTTATTATATATAAATTAAAATGATATTTTTTCTTTTTTTTTGATAAAATGTTTTCTATTAGTTTTTATATGATATATAAAAGGTTTTCTTAATTTTTTTGTGTAGTTGTTTACTTTATTGTCAATATATGTGTTGAGAATGTATATAATTTCATTTTATAATATTAGTTAAAATTTTGCTGAAGTACAATTTGATTTTAAAATCCGATCATGTTTGACATATAAATGGTCTAAGATTATATTCTTTCGTAGTTTTTTTGGAAATTCTTGTTTAATAAGCTTTTTTTGGTCAAAAAAACGGACCACAACATACCGATCTGATAGTCCATTAGCCTCACATATTTCTTTCATTTTGTCGAACCCTAGTGTCTGAGAATTGACACGGGAGGCTCAAGCATCACGCTACAATGTCATCGGCTCTGTAATAAGCTTTAAAAACATAAATTATTTTTATTAAAAATTAAATTTTAATGGTTTTTTTCTGTTAAGGTATATAGAATACCTTTTGCCAACGTAATTTTTTAAATATTAAACCCCTGTCTTCAAAGTTTTTAATTGCATTATTTGAAGAAGGTACGTCAAATATACATAGAAAACAAAATACATGTTTATAAAAAAACTTAAATATATGTAAGTTGCCATTATATTACACTTAGCAAGATAATTAGAGTTGTCCATTGATGTTGATTGTGAATGTCTTTTGGATGAATATCTTATAATTTAAACAGCTAAAAAGTGTTTGTAGATTTGATTCCTTTAAAAAAAAAAAAAAGCAAGACCGTTCAACCACAAGATCAAGATGATTGCAGAGTTGTTCACTAATTTATTTGATAAATAAACATCAAACTAAAAATGTTTTTTTTATAATTTATTTGATAAATAAACATCAAACTAAAGATGTTTTTTTTAAGATGTTTAAAAAAAAGCAAGACCACTTTAAATGTAGTCGTTTAAATGATTTTAATGGATTCCAAAAAAATATATATTACGAATATTTGATTTTTTTTTGTAATGCACATAAGCCAAATAATAAAATAAGTTTTTTTAATAACAAGTGATTTTGCAACAGGTGGCTTGAATAGTAAATGAAAGAACATAAGAATCTTCTTAATTAGCGGAATAAAGTAGATTATTATGTAATTAATATGTTTAAAGTGATGGTTACATCAATTAACTTAATGAAAACGCTACTTAATTTTCATTATGACCGTTTTAATCAAAACGTAAATCATGGAGATGGAGTCATCTAGTATTAATAAAATAAATTTTATCTGTTAACTTAATTATAATTCAGTTGACTTGACTTATATCTAATTCACTTATCTGTCTGTCTATTGTTAATATAACATTTTTACAAATTTTTTTTGTTGCGTTTCATATCAAATATTATTTGTATTTTTTATACACATATATATATAATGTATTTTATTTTAATTCTTAAAAGTTTAAATCTAAACTCTTCTAAGAGTTCATAACGGTTACCGTTACTAGCGCCGTCATACTTTGGCGCGTGAATCTTCCAACCCCATTGGATCAATACTTTTCGGGTGACGTCATATTCTACGGGCCACGTTTTAAAATTCTTTCTGTAAAAATCTAAAAAAATATCGTAAGCCAAGTGAAATCGAATAACTTGTGAACAAAAAATTGAAGTTAAATCTCTAAAGTTGATGTTAACAAAAAAATTGTGAACAGAAAAAAGTGAAATCGAATAACTAAAGCTTCGAAATAACTTTTTATTGTTTGTTATTATTGCTACCGAATATGATAATGTATTATAAAGTCCTAGTTTTCGTTAATAATTTTGATTTATATATCTCAAACTATATAAAAATATAAAAAGTGACAATGTGAACACGATTTATTTTAATTGATGGATTTTTCTTTTTTTGATAACCATTGGTTATCCGACCAAGCTCTGGTGTACTAAAGAGTGGATTTCTTCTCGAAGAACTACCACATTGTCTGATCCGAGTTTGGAGTGTTCAACTGACTAATATCGGAGGTAGCCGGATCGTTTGTTACCGGACTACCATGTAAACTGCATATGCCGAAGCTCAAGTTCAGACTTTTCACACATGTGTGATTTTGATTTCAGAGCGAATCGAACCATGGAGAAATGTTATTCATATATTCTCAGATCTCCTCTACCACTAGACCACGTCCGTGTGGACTTAATCAATGGATTAGGGTTTCACTAGTTTACTATTTGACTAATTCTTTGATTAATTAGTATTTAGTCGCGATTCAAGAGTTATAACTTTATAACCATTTGACACTTTCTAATCCTTGAAACGTATTTTTTTAATCACGGACGTGGGAGCTATTAAAAAAGTTCTCCAATGGATTGTATACATGTGCATTTTCACTATTTTTAAATTTTATTTATTAGAAGATTATAATAGATGCTATTTAACCATAATTAGTTCATTATTATCAACCGTGTGGTTTGAAAAGGTTTAAAAAATTTAAACTCTATTTTGAACAGATAATAGCGTGTATAATTGTACTTACTACCTATCTACACGACAAACTTAATTTAAATATTAATTAACTAACCCCTTAATATGTGTTACATGACGCTATGATAGCTTGATGCTTATTCAACTTCTAGCTACAAGTACTATTTATATTATAGATTATTACCAATTTACCACATTTGAAACATTTCTATTACAAAACTCAATCGTTTATTCATATGTATATATAAACTACTAAGCATTACCGATTCACCAATTGCGATGTTTTGGAACTAGAATATTCCATGATGCACATCCCGCGTACGGCAAACACGCAAATATACATTTTGGCACGAGGTTTTCGTATTTTTTTTTCGTATTCTATTCCGCTCCTCCGAATTGGCTATTTAACTCGGAAGTGAATGCCTGATTAATTTATGGTTGACAAAAATAAAAAAAGAATTAAAATATTCTTATTTATATACCAACTTACAACATGGACTTTGTAAACAAAACATATACATCTATATTTTTTTAACTGTAGTTTAATTAGATGATAAGCTTTTAACAATTAAAAAAAGAGTATTAGTTTGAATGTTGACCTTTAATTAGTTGAGGACTTGAAGAGAGATTGACATTCGTGCCGAAAAAAACATTTTCCTCCTACACAAATTTACTTGCACTTGATCTTTGTTGTTGGGTTTTTTTTTTTGTGTTAGGAATGATCAAGAAGCATATATTTTAAATTTATAGGTACTTGTAATTTTTGGGGCTTTGTTTGAATTAAAAAAAATTTATCTATACTTTTTGCTTGTGAAAAAAACTCTATACATTTTTACTATTCATATTTGCTTTGAAACTAAACGGATATTCAATACTCTATTATGCATTAAAATATGAATATTTAACAAGATATTGATCAGTTTGGCGAATTTTAAAGTATTTTTAAAAGTTTTAAAAAATTATTTTTTCTTAGTTTGCAAATTTTTTAATACTTTCTAACTACTTTTCAAAAAATAAATTCACAGCATTTCTATATATATGTATAGATAATAATATAAAATTTATAAATATTCAGTCATCCCTATATATATATCTTGAACCAAAGCAAAGCCTACTAAATTTTTTGTATTTGTAACTTTTTTGACAAAAAAAAAACAGATATTAAATTTAAATTTAAACAGATACAAAAGTAGTTATATCTTTGAACTTGTCTAAATTGAGTTAAGACACCAAATAAAATCTAAGAAAATATTACATATATTTTGTCCAATTCTGTAGTTCCCCACATATTATGTTTTACAACCGTTGATGTTGTTTCGATATTGGACCGATCACAATCCTCCGCTTCCCAGTTAATCCACGTTACGCGACAAAGCGCTTGATCGTGTCAAGTTCTTGAGTATGATACAATTGACATACATACACTTTTTTTTAGGATGAAGAAGTTTGTGGTGCGTGTACCTTTAATCACGTCTCGAGGATAATTTTCCATCTCTTCCGACACAATTCGAATATGTTGTCTCCTTGTTTATTCCGTAGATTAGATTTATATCACTCTATAAACACTTCGCTGGTCACGGATGCACACTTGCCGCATGGCCGATCCAGAAACATGATGAATGAAACATTCGCCTCGATCTCTAATTTTTTAAAATTAATATATATATACCAACTGAATCTAAAATCTGAAAAGTTCTACATAAAAAATTTAACCTTCAATACCGTGACATAATGGTAAGGACGAATGCTTCATGGAAACATGTTGCGAGTACGAACCTTGCCTCACGATGTCTTTGCTCACCCACACATATATGAATCATTGCTTTCAGCTCATTTAAATACACAGTGAAGAAATCTATCTGTGGACTGGCCTCACACCTAAGGATTATGTCTAGTTAGTCATCGATATAGGTTTAACCATTTTAATTATAAAAAATTACGGTGAATATTTAAAACTCCACAAATCTCAAAGCCTACCCTAAACCGTAGCATACTTGATTGACTGATTACCATAGTACCCACCACTAAAACATATAGACAAGCTCAAAGGCAAGAGTGTAATGGTCATTTAAGCTAATTAGACAATCCACATGATCTGATTAAAAACACAAAATCTATAAATGGTCCCCGAACATCGGTTGGTAAGTACTTGTCGATGGCTTATATCAACGGTCAGAGATTTCTCGTGTTTCTCATGAGAAGCTCCTGGTCGTTGATTTAAAATCAAATTAGCAATTTATTTATAGCTTTATATTTTAATAATAAAGAACCAAAACAAGAAAACTTTACAAGGCTACGTATGTTTGTATATTTGTGTGTGCATGCATCTTTGTTTTGTCATGCTTATTTTTGTATATTGTTTTTTGTTTTGTTTCGGTTTTGGTCTTAACTCAGTGAGTCGGTGAAGGATCAGTCCAAAGACGAAATAAATAGTTTGATAATGATATTGCAACTTCCCTCAGCTTAGAGCTATTTATTCACAATTTGATCATTACAACAAAAAGTTAGATGAAACATCAAATTAAAGAAAGTAGCATTCACTAACTAGTAGGTAGTTTCATATATATGAAATGAAATATACTGTTCAATGATCATACACAAATAATCAAACACTGTTGATTTTGTTCTCGAAACTTTAAGAAACTATATACGAGCAAATGATGAATAATTTAACGAAATAAGAAGAAATATCTATACTAAATTTTACGGATATCCAATTTAAAATCAATTGATATATTTTTCAACATCTAAACTTTGTTGATATCAAATTCGGTTTAACAAATTATATAAATGATTACGAATGAGCTAACTATGTAAAATGGCGTGTTCTAATTGATACTCCCTCTGTTTCACAATGACATTTTTCACACGTATTAAGAAAACGGTAAAAAAGTCGTACATACCCTTCATTAATATTTAAAAAAAATATCTCTCCAACTAATACAATAAAATAGTGAGGTTAAAACCGGACTTACAAATTTGCATTAAAAATGTAAAACAACACTTTTTATGAAACAAAATTAAAACCTCAAAACGACACTATATAAAAAACGAATAGATCATTAAGAAACTAACATGTATTTCTCCCTATTTTAGTTGAAATAGAAGAAGCATGTAAAGATAAAAAGTAGCATTACATTATTTGATATGAAATATTTAAAATAAATATAAACATTTAATAAAGTTTAATATGAGGCAAGGGATTAGAATGTGGGGTTTGTCATAAATAGTTTCGTTGTGTATAATGTACATCGACACGTCAATTTCCTAGATGGGTGTGTATCTATATGAACGTAGCGTTGCAACTTAATGTGTGATCGATTCCCTTTTAGATGGGGCAAACTAAAATGTCGTTAGTATGTTTACTTCCAAATTTTGGCCATACAAGACAACAATTATTTCGAAATTTAATAGTACCATGCATATATATTCTATTGCCAAAATGTTTTTAGATTCGATATTACTTTATTTAGCCAATACTACCAACTCATAGTTAAGCAATGATGGAAAAATTTTATCCTATATGGGTGATTTTCATTAGTCATTCATATTTAAATTTCTCTCATTTAATGTAGATAAAGCTATTACTCCTTCCGTATCAAAATAATTAATTTTTTAGAGAAAAAAGTTTGTATCAAATTACATTACATGATGTTTACAATTTTCAATGTAAAATTAATTAGAATTTTTATGTTTTTGATTATTTATATTCTGCAAACTATTTTCTCATTGGTCGAATTGGGGTTAGATAGATAATAAATGATATTTTAGTATAGAAAAAATCAAAAATTAAATGATTTTTTAATTTGTGTGTAGAAACTTAGAGCATCAACTATTTTGATACAAAGAGAGTCTAGAAAAAAATATATTTATTAGAGAAAATTCCATTTATCACAAAAAAAACCAAGTGTAAAAGGACAGAAGAAAACAAGGGCTCGTTAAATTATTGATGATTCTCAAAATCTATGACGAAAATTAAGTTTTGTGTGACTTTTCAAAGGAAGCCACCTGTTACAAATCTTACAATGCAAAATAGGAAATATTAATAAGAGCTATATATTGTTATTGTCGCTTAGTTTATTTTGGCTAAATATTTAAATTATTGTCACAAAGTTGATCGATGCTTAAGTTTGGACCATTACATAATTTTCCTAATTATTTCTGTCGACAGACAACAATGAAAGAAAGCTTTGACGAATATTGTCTTTACTTTTTCTGGTTTGTCTATCCATGTCTCTCCTTTAATTTATAGTTCCATATATATATTCCTATTTTTTTGAAATCTTTTTTGATATGATTCATTTTTTTAAAAAATATTAACATTAAATAGAATCAAACCGGTCCGAATTAGAAATCTGGTATCAATTACAATCATCGAATCATACAAAATAGTCGTTTCTATTCTACCAAATTACATAATTCTATAAGTGTGGTTCGCCAAACGGTTAGGACATCCACAAAATCAAAAATCCTTCTCAACCGGAACGAACATAGCTCGGTAAAGTGGAATAAATGCGGTTTTTCGTGCTGCCTAACTTTCCGAACCCCTAGCATTCATGGAAATGCCATGATAGCCTTCAATTCGGAGTATCTAGCTTTTGATGAACTCCTCTAAAATGTTCTGATACCGAATACTAAAGCTCGTATCTTACCGGATTAATCGGGAGGATAATAGAATAAAGAGAATATAAGATACAATTTGAGGTCATATACTTTTGATAAAAAATTCTACTACATTTTCATGTAAAAAGGAACTTCTATGACCAATGCATAGTTTAGTCGAGAAGATTAGTGGATCAATAGAAGAGTGAACCAACATGTAATCTAGTGGAATCCATCCCTTACAACCGCGTTTACCCTATAAAAAATAGACGTTTTAATACTCTTTTATCGCATAGAGAGTGTGACGGCGCTAAAACCTTATATATAGATTGATTTACATGAAAGAGCACTTTTTTACTCTCCATGAACAAAAAAAACACTTTTTTGATACAAGGTACTTTTCTCTATTTTCGAATTTTTTTTTGACCATTTTACCTTTTCTTTGAAAATGAAACACGGATGAACAGTGTTTTTGTGGACAAAAATTTTGCGTGGACAAGTCCATATTTATATGTCTATTTGGACATATCTAAATGGACAATAATTTTCACATTAGATAAGAGAGTTTAACTTTGATTTGAAAAATTTTAGATTAATTTTCACAATAATTTTCACAATAACTTTTTTTTTATTATAATTTATTGTAATTTTAGAGAACAATCGAATTTTAAACAACCATTAGTATCATTTCACATACTAATTTATTTAGAAATATATATTTTATGTGATTTTAATTATGAATCTACATGAACACATTCATATGAACATCTTCACAAAAATTTCAGGTCAATATTTTATGGACATGTTCAACTTTTCCTCTAATTAAATCACGTCAATTACTTATATGAAATTTAAAAGCTGAAAATAAAAAAAAATGTAAAAAAGGTTATATGAAAAAATAATTTATCTCACTGATAAATAAAAAAAAAATTAAAATTAAAATGTGAGAAAAATAAGAGAAGAGAGAGAAGAATAAGAGATAATAAATAAAAGGAAATAAAAAATCATTTAATATTTTTATAGATGTGCAAGGGTACTATGGTAATCTCAAACCAAAAATATACTCTTTGTCCAAAAAATACCCTATTGTGTAATGACAAACTTAAAATGTACCTTTGCTTGTAAATATTTCTTATATATATGATAAAAGTTATAAATGAGATTAATTTGGATAAAATAAAACATTAAATGATTTGTTATTATTTCCTTGTGAATTGCGGAGCAAAACATTCTAATGTCAATGTTAACTTTTATCACATATATAAGGTTTTAGCACCGTCACACCCTCTATGCGATAAAAGAGTTTTAAAACGTCTAATTTTTATAGGGTAAACGCGGTTGTAAGGGATGGATTCCACTAGATTACATGTTGGTTCACTTTGGAAAAATCAGATTAACTTTGGAAAAATCATATATATCAATACATTTGTTTATCAAATGTTTTAGGAAGGGCAATTAGATTCGCATGCAGCATGGTGTGAAAAGCAAGGCCTGCCCCAATCTTTTTTCAAACAACACCAACAATCTCTTATTGGTAATACACCACATTCACTTTGAACACACAAAGATAACACAATTTTGTTTGATTTCTCAATTTCTTTTACATCCATCCTCGTGCCTTCACATTTGAAATCCACACACATTAAACCAACATTAGAGACGAAGAAAATACAAATAGCCATATGAATAATACTATAAGAGAAGCTTATATACATACATTGAAGTAAAGCAAAGAAGGAGAGCATGAGAATGCAGAGTAGAGTTGCATGTGGTCTCATTGTTTTTTATGTCTTTCAAAAATCTTTGGTGGCCTAATTTCAAAAGAGTGTAAGTATGAGATTCTTATCTTCTTGTAATTATGTATATACAAAGTATATTACTGAAATTAAATGTGTAAATGTGTAAATGTGTAATTATGTATATACAAAGTATATTACTGAAATTATGTATATACAAAGTATATTTACCACACAAAAAAGTATATTACTGAAATTAAATGTGTGTGTCATCAAATCATTATATGTATAGAAAATAGTAATAGTTTAGGTAAGACAATATTTTGAGAATATCTTTTTATTTTCTTCCATATAGTGAATTTTATTACATGTTGATAGTTTTGCCATAATTTCTTAAAACATTTATACTAAAAAAGAAAATGTAAAACATAATACATTGACTGCATGAATAAAAAAACATATTCCATTGACTGTTGAACAAAACAAACATAATACATTGACTCAACTTCATTTGCACTAAAAAAAGTCAAAACCAGAATATCTTTAATTTGTTTCCGAAATTCATATGTTTTTTGGAAATTCATATGTTAAATGTTCCTACCATTTGTTTCAAAAGTAAAACCATCACAAGATTCTTAATTTTTTGGGCAATAATTTTCTTAATATAATATAAAATTTATTATTTTCCTTCTTTTTTCTCATAAGAATATCATGGAAGTCTACACTACACTGTGTCCGGATATGTTGAGATCACATTATTACTTTTGTCGATACTAATATGATATGCTTTGACTTACTAATAATCATTTTAAAATAACCACAATATCTATAAATATTCCAAAACATGCAACATATCATATTTTTTTTGGAAGTAACGATCTCGAGAATCAGAATTTAAGTCATAATAAAGATCATTGATCCAAATTTAAATAGAATTAAACTTCACGATGCATGTGTTATAGTTTCTTCAAGTTGACTCTTGTTCACATCCTTTTTCTTCTTTTTAAGATATGTGGCAGCCTCCTTGGACAAGTAGAGAGGTTTGACATTCTCATTTCTCCATGCTCGATATTTCAAATCATGAAGTTAAAGTAAGATCTATCAATAACAAAGTCTACAAAGATATGGTGCAACATGTTATTTTCATGGAATCCCGAAAATACAATTTTTTGAAATAAAATACTTGAAAGAGAATCAAGCAGCTTGGCTCAACTTTATTTTCCTTTGATGTCCCTATGTTAATGTCATCCACGAAGTTGTTAAATTATGGATTTCCTACTCAAAATTAATCGATAATGATTTGATTGGTTTATATATATATATATATATTATATATTACTTTATAACTTCTCAAACTACCGATATAAGACTTTTATCATTAACAACTCTTTTCACGGTTATTCATGAATCATGATCATGTGAAACGTGGACGTTTTGTAAAAATAACATCCATAGTGGTTCAAGAATCTTGTTGCTCTGATACCACGTTAATTTATGGATTTCCAAATCAAAATCGATTGACAATGAATGAATTGACTCATATATTATAAATTAATTTAACTTCTCAAACTATCCATGAGAAACTATTACCATTAACAGAAGTTTTTTT
Organism: Anastatica hierochuntica; assembly: GCA_900406275.1. Lineage (NCBI taxonomy): Eukaryota > Viridiplantae > Streptophyta > Magnoliopsida > Brassicales > Brassicaceae > Anastatica > Anastatica hierochuntica. Next base: position 71,123 of record OVAN01000084.1, on the reverse strand, counting down.
TTTGGAACACAGAAGTTATTTATATATGATTTTTGAAGTAAATTGGTCTTATTTGGAGAATTTCATATTGTTGTCAACAATGACCAATCTAGAAATATCCGGGGTGTAAAGTAAATTACTAAGCATAATGTAATACATTAAGGTAGGTTTAATAGAGACACTATAAAAAAAATTATGTAATCACACTAGGTTTAAAAATTTCATAGTTTACAGATATTCCTCCTAATCAATATGTATATTTTTGTCCATGATTGTCAAAGTGATTTTACTAGAACGAGTAAAGGAATATCACAAGCTAATTTTAGTTGGACCCATCACTTATACAATATAAGATATTAACTAGCTAATGCACTCATGAATTTAAAATTATTTTAAGATTCTTTTTTTGACAAGTAAAATTATTTTAAGATTCGATGGCACAGCCTAAGCTAGATGAAGATTTGATTCTGATAATTAGAGTGTGTTGTTGGAGTCACATAGACTCAACTTGCATGACAAAGTCTCTCTATATCAACTTGAAAAAATTCTCTCCACCAAAAAAAAATTGCATCATTATAATATTCTCTTTTTTTCCTACATACACACTTTGAATACTTCTTATTCAACTAGAGAATTCGTATAAATGTATAAAATAAAACTTTTGACTGCATCTACTTTTGTCAAAATCTTCGTTATACCGACAGTCTACTCAATATCTTCGTCATGTTAGTTTAACAATGGATAAACATTCTAATAAAATAATTCAACTAAAATGCTTTTCTTTTTTGATAACTCGGATGCCGGTCCTCACCAGAGAGAGTTCACGCGGTCACACAAGGACAGCTCTAAACCGTCGATCCTGGGGCGCTAAGGACCGTATGTGAAATCTTCAGTAGCCGGGATTCGAAGTCAGTGACGGAACTCACAACCGTGAGTCCTTTACCACCAGAGCGAGAAGCCGGTTAATGCTTTTAATTTTTTGTCACTTTATAACTCAAAAACATTACTACAATATAATGTTCCGACATATAGGTGTGTTATTAAAGTAGAGAACTCTCTTATTCCGACTATCAATTGCTAATTAAAACTTAGCATACAATGGATCTATACATCTATAACTAGCTTAGTTTAGCTTTAATGTGCTATAAATTGATCTTATTTGAGATGGATCTTTTACATTTTTGGTATGGTATTTATCAACCATATAAATTGTATTTGAGATATATCCAAAAAAAGACTAAAAACACAAATGAAAAGAATAACACAATGTTTAAGAGTTTATGAAAAGCCTAATAAATGGGCTCAATATATTCTGAAAGCCTTTTTGGTTTTTTGGTTAAATATTCTTAAGCCCATTTATAAATAGAGTTCGTTAACTACACGACGTCGTAACGATAGACATATAATTTGCTATTTTTGACATGTTCTTGTCGTTAAATCTTTCTGAGTTACGATATTAAATGTGTTTAATCATTCTTCTTTTATTCCTAATATCAATCTTTTGTCACTAATCTAAACACAAACTTAGTTCTTGTCTTGATCTTTTTACATATTAATGCATAACTATATATATGAATATGATACTCTGTCTTTGATTATTTATTACTCATCCAAATCAAAGTCTTAAACTTACTACTTAACTACATAACATAACAAATACTTACTACTTTAAGAAAACATAATTACTATAAACTCTAAGACATTCTAACACAATTTATACACACAAAAGCCATAAGATTTCAGCTCAAAATCCTGCAAAAGTCATTTTGCTAGACCGAAAACCGTTATCTCCGCGGCTCGAGTCATAATGATGATGGATTCCTTTGGCTACAGACCCGTAAATTTCGATTCGAAATGATGTATCCAAATCTTTCTCTATTGATCATTTAGTCTTCAAAAGACTAATATGTTTCCTTCTTCATCTTATAACATCTTATGACCAAAAGTCCCACCATGGATTATTACTACTAGATTGGTCCAAGAGATTAGTATCTGATTTAAAACCTCTCCAATCATCAGATGATGTTAAACAACTATCAGCTGGTTCCACAATGTTCATCAATTGATCTGCTTCTTCCTCAACAAACCCACCAAAATACTCTTCTCTCTTCATGTTATCATCATACTCATCATCATCATAATCATGATTATGATGATGATGATCCTTCTCATACATCTCCATCTCCAGCCTAACCTCCTCTGTTTCACACTTTGGATTCTCTGTTTCAATATCTGTGCTGCTTTGAGCCACCACAGCTTCATCACCACAACACTTTCTTTCTTCCTCTTGTGTTTTCTTCTTCACCTCCTTTAGCTTCTCCAACTGCACAAAGTTATCACAAAAACTCCATTAAAGATCTATTCTTATGATCAGGACTCAGGAGGTTCATGATCCGTGGATCTCTAATCTTCTCAGGGAGGGTTATACTCGCATTTGGCGAGTCAACCCTCCCAACGGAGTTTGAACCCGTAACCTCTTCTTTTAATAGACGGGCTTTTACCACTAGGTCAAAACTCGTTGGCCAAAGATCTATTCTTTGTATAAACAAACCATCAAAAAAAAAGAGATGTTTGCACAAAACATACCTCAGAGACTAAAGCTTGTTTTTCTTTCTTGAGAGATTCAAACTGAGAAGCTAAGTTGTTATAGTTTTGTCTGAGAACATTAAACTCTGTCTCAAGCTGCTTCGATTTCCAACGAGCCCTTTTGTTCTGAAACCATATAGCTACTTGTCTTGGTTGCAACCCAAGCTCTCTAGCTAACTGAACTTTCTTTCTTGGCTCAAGCCTTGTCTCTGACTCAAACATAGTCTCTAGTGACTTGATCTGCTCATCACTAAACCTTCTTTGATTGTTCTTGTCGTTGTGATTGCTTTTCTTCATCTTCTTCATGGTCATCAAAGGATCTACTGATGACATCATCACCGGAGAATATTCTCCACCTTCTGTCATCTAATCGGAATTTACTCAAGAGGATTTATGATTTTTTTTTTTTTGGGAATCTCTGTTTTTGTGATGTTGGTTTCTCTATATATGTGTGTTTGAGGGTTGAGATTATTATTATTATTATGTTAAAATTTGATGATTTTTATTATAATTATGGAGTTTTTTGTTTAGGAGTAATTGTATATAATAAGATAATAAACTTTAGGTTGCTTTGTTGTAAGTTTATAATTCTTTTTTGAGCTAAACGATTTGTGTGTCGACAGGTAGCAATAGAGCAAATTTTGGCTGTTTCTAGAGTCGTCACTATCACTTGTTAAGTCGAGTTTTTATTTCAACGCGAACTAATCATCTTTACTAATAATTTACACCTTTTTTGATAATTTTTAATAATTTACAACTTTTTCATTTTTTTATATTTTTAGATGATTTTTATAAAACTCTTTTTGTTTTTTCATTTTTGATAACTCAGAATAATCTCATATCAAATAGATCCGAACTAATTTTTGGAGAAGAGTCGCTTAAGGATAAATTTGTTCTCCGGGTTTGTAAATAGGACGAAAGCAAGAGGTCATACCTGTGTGCTGTTCAAAAACAAATGTGTTGTAATTTTACATAACAAGGTGACCAAAATCGTAACGTGTTAGCGTCATAAACTATCTCTTACCACTTGATCACATCGTCTTGGACAAACTTTTTTGTTTGGCTTCCAACAAAATAAATCACTATCTTGAAATATAAATATACACAAAAATAAGTTATAAATGTTTAAGAAACTTTTAAACTGTGTTTTTTTGTAAATATCTCCAAATGTTAAATAATAAATAAAGTTGAGAACAATTAGCAATTTGTAGTTATGAGGTCCGATGAACGCGGATGAAAATGATCTGCATTATATGTCGTATAAAATGCATCAAACGTGTTTAATTATATATGATCTTTATTTGTGTTGAATGATCTTTTCTTATTCTTAAAAGCTTATAACTGTATAACATAATTAATCTTACAAATAAAAATCGGATTATTTTGATAAGCATATATATCATCATTTTCAGTATATTCTTCCAGTATACATCTGGTGAATACAAAGAACTATAGTTTAATTTTACAATATTTTATGAGTGTGTGACATATTTAAGAGTAACGTTCACAAGCTAGGATGTGGGACCGATGCTAGCATTGCGTATACAAATGATTTTAGTTTCATAGAATGTGACATCTTACTATATTTGTATTCTAAAACAAATTAATATTGATTACATCAAAAATCTCAAAACAAAAAGAAATTTGTAATTCTTGTAATTAATAGTTGTATATGGAATGAAAAAATTTCAATCAAAAAATTTAAAGTGGAAATCTAAACTAATATATATAAAAGTTGAAATCTAAAGTAAATTTTAGAGCGAACGGTACAAGTGTTACATGGTTATCACCTCTGTTGGCCAAATTCATTTGTCTGGGTTCGAATCCAGAGTGGTACCCTTTCTAAGGAACTATTAAACCACTAAACTGAAGACAAAAAAAAAAGAGTAAATTTTAGAGCTTTACAGATATATATATATATATATATATATAACTTGAATCGTATGGTCTTCCGATTCTAATAGTAACTTTTGACCTATTATATATGTAAAATCGCGTAAGATAAAGTTAAGTGATTATTGAAAATGTAATAACTCCTCGAATTTTTTTTCGTGCAAAGATAACTATAATCATTTTTATCAAAAAAAAAAGATAATTATAATCATGCACTTTTTTAATACACATTTACGTCCACCGCACGTAAAAACTTCCATGCAAATTAAAACCTTTTTGCCAACTCGAGTGTGATCATTTATTGACTTATTCACCAAAAAAGAGTATATAATAAATACAAATTCTTAAAATGATTTCTTTGAGGAATCAAGACGTTGCGATAATTTACATTCTTGTTTCTAAAAAATCTATAAGGAAACTAGGCACACCTTAAATTCGAACGAGATAATAAGACTTTAATTTCTTCACGATAACGATATATAACGATAGAAAAATTAACAAAATATTTAGTGGTAATGTGAAAAGCAACTTTAATTCTTGCTTTTGTGATTAGTTTTAAGGTTCACGTTCACCTTGCTTGTCGGATATTTCTTTTGACTAATTAATATAAACAGCAAACTAAACTGGGCCATCTAAGCATAGCATTGTTTTTCAAAACCTAATTTTATTTTATAAATAATAGTCTTGAAAAAAAACAAAATTCAATTGATATTTTTGTTTCTGCAAGAAAATTTGTCAGTAAATTAGGTCAAATAAACAAAAAGAAAACCATTAATAAACAATCTAAAACCCTTTTTCTTCAATTTTTTTGTTTGCCTTTTTACCCGCATTTTTTAAAATGTTTTTTGGTTCAAAAAACAAACCTAAAAATGTTATTACACTCTATTTTTGTATCTATTTTTAAAGCCTAAAATTTAATTAATACTATTTTTCTTTCATAAATATGAATTTTTTAGACTTTTTATGCATATTAAAAAATAATTAATGTATACATTGTTTAGTAAAAAAATTATTTCCTATAAATTTAAATCAATATTTTCTATCAAAATTTCTTAAATTTAACAATTTACTATCATTAATGCATAAAATTCTTTACAAAAAAATTTCTGAAACAATTTTTTTTTGAAAAAATTATCTAATTAATGAAACGGAGAGAATAATTTTTTCTTGTTATAGATTCACCCAAAGTAAATTAGATTGAAGATCTTCATAAGTGTCAATCAAAACATCAGAGTCTAGCCATTGAAACCTAGCCACCTTGTTGTAATAATCAGAGAGAACTAAAGATATTTTGGTTTGGAACATCAAAGTTGATAGAAAAGATTATGTGGCAGTTGATTTATGGTGTTGCCTAAATATTTTTTGTCCAGTTAAAATTCACACGTGTCGGGGCTTAACTTAAAAATATCAACGTTTTTGATAAGATCCTTAGAAGAAGACAAAACTCTTTCAATTTTTTTCATTCTTTTAATTTCGGAAACAGATGGTTCCTTGTCTTGTTTGTATTTGCAATCTCCTTGACTTGCCGCGTGTGATGTTACAAAATTTTCATGTATATATTAAAACTAATAATAATTAGGACTTTTTTGTTAGATTACGTATAGTGTTGTCGTTCACAAAGTTTTTATTTTACATGATCACATAAAATGTCAATGAAGATTAACCTTAACTAAGGAATGAATCTAATTTTTCTCCATTTTATATCAGTATCACCCATGAAGTTCTGTCTTGTTTACTAAAAAAACTTTTATAAATCTGCGTTATATTCATAAAAGCTTTTGCTGCCGACTATAAAATGACCTTTTTTTGCTGTCGAGTTGAATGATTTTGTAAGGCTAAAATGCTCGTTCTTGTATTTAACATTTTCTATATTCCGCGATCTGATAATATTGTAGTCGATAGTCTTGCTAAAAAGACAAAATTAAGCGGTGTTTTCTCTACCTATGTAAACACTTTAGTCTTTAGTCGGCTTTACCTAATGAAAAATTCGCTCTCAGCTTAATGAAATAGATTTCGGCGAAAAAAAAAATGTTAGATATTATAAAAACATATTGTTGTTAATCTACACTTTAATTTTATTGTTTATCATAAATTAATTTCATCACATATATAATTTAAAATTTTTCTTTTCGTGATTTGGTCTTCCGCTCTTCCTTCTATGTTCTTATAGTCTACTACGAGTTAGCGCAAAAAAAACATATTCCAACAATTTTGGTATCATTTACTAAATATTTCCTAATGGCAAAAATACTCTTAACCTTCATTAGAAAATTTTTCACTAAGATAGAAAATTCATAGATCAATTGTAATATGTTTTAGTGAATATCCGGTGGTGTTAATATATGATATCAACAAGTCACCAATGAGTAAGAGACACTTTGCACCGTCCTTAAAAAAGCTTATCTTTTCATGAATAATAACTTTATAGAATTAATAGATGAAAATGAAATATCTTATTGCTTTTGGTCAAATTTCATCATTTAGTTTTATACGATTATAATGTTATTATCCAAAAGGATATAAATAATCGTAAATTCTTTGTCACAGACGACTCGAGTGGCAAACAATCTTACCCTACTTCTTTAACTACTACTACTCGTTAAAGCGATGTTGGAAAATAAAGCGGCTCTACTTTTCTTATCTACTAAATTTAAATAAAACAAATCAACCTTTAGATCAATATAATATTTTACTTAAATATTACCTAATCTCCGGTTTTCACGATTCATTATTCTTAAAAAGTAACTAAATAAGCATAATATAGAGAAATCGACTTCTCGTTTTTTCGAATATTTTAGCTATATCAACAATTGAACAAGGGTTAACACTTATTTTTAGAGAGAATTAGCTCAATATTACAAAGGTGTCCATTATTTAATTTTTTGGAAGTGAAAAAAAATACTATAATATTAGTGATTCTTACCAAAAAAAAGTATCCACTTATTAAAAAGAAAAAAGATAGGGACACAAAAATTTTAAAAGAACATTTTGAAAGGATATGAAAATTAATTAATGGATCAATTATGATTATCCATTGATATTTCCTTAATTTTAATATAAGAAATATACTTATAATGTGTTACATACGGGTTATAGATTACAACATTTGAGAAAGTTGATGTGGCCTAGTGGTCACCTTTCATGCTATTCTCATCAAAAACCAAGGTTCGAATGTTGGTGCTTGCGTTTGTGCGAGTTACCCCGTATGTAGAGTTAAAGGACTACCGGATCAGTCCGTTGTGATCCGGATTCCTCATTATGAGATAATAAATTTTCAGTATAGGGTAAGAGACTACCGGATCGGTCCGTTGTGACCCGGAATGTCGACAAAAAAAATTACAACATTTAAAAAAAAATGGAGAAACGAAATTAGGAAGAAAACAAAATGAAAGAAGCAAAAACTGATAAAGATAATGATTGATATGACATGAACTTTATCCATATTAGAAATTTTTTTTGTTTAGTTTCCCTTTCTACGTGGAACAAATATCTACAGTATGATGTAGTACAAGTACGTTAAATGTACATGAAATAAAGACTTAATTAGTCGCTTATTAATTGTCATTATTATCTAAAACTATTATAATTCTATCAGCAAACTAATAATAACATATGACAAGATAAAACCAAAGATTAAGTTAGGTGTGTGTGACCGTGTGAAATAGTTTTGTAATGTTGACTTTTGTCGCCATAGACCTTCACCTGATTTAGTCATGTTTTTGCTCTAGGTTTCATTCAATTTCCATCACCGAATCAAAGTTTTTATTATCAAAATTATAATATTCCTATCATTTAATACAATAAATTATAACTCTCAATGTTTACTTCGACCCCTCTAAAAATGGTTCTCTCGCACTGAAATGCAGTATGTGTTATTATACCTTCTTGTCAAAAAAATGAACCCACAAGGGCAAAGAGAGAAAGCGAGAACATTGGGCTTTTAGAAAGCCCATATAAGATGTTATAGGCCCATTATCATTTGACAGATTGTGAAAGGACTTTCCATTGGGCTTGTCTGAAGTTAACTATAATGGCCCACTTCATATGAGAATTGGAGATTTTTTTTTTTGGTGTAATGCTATATTTTGATTTTTTCTTGTTATTATCACAACTATTTTTTTTTTTTATCATGAAGTTGAGGACTTCTAAGCCTTTAATTTTTAAGGTCGAAATTATACCAAATAAAATATTCGATTTTGATGAACCAAATTTTTCAATGCAGTTCGAATTCGTAGGCACGTGTCAAACTTTTTTGTGTCCATAAAACAAATAAAAGTTTTTTGGACCCTTTCTCTAGTTAAAAAAAAATCTAGTCTCTTTTCTATCCATAAAAATAAATTTTGGACCCTATTACTCATATAAAGGTTGAATATAGTCATAGGCCTGGAGACATGGACACCTCTACCCTACTATTTTGGAACGGACTTGCGAACCCGTGATCTCTTTATTAATTGAAAGGGTTTTTACTATTGGATCAGACTTGTGATCCCGTGATCTCTTTATTAATTTAAAAAGGTTTTACCACTGTATCAACACATCGTTGTTATTATCGCAACGTTTGAAGGTGAAACCAAACCGAATGCATAACATATATACTCGTTATGCTAGATTCTGCTGTGCAATTTTGAAGTCTTTAATTTATAAGATATGTTTAGTACATTTCATGTTGGGTAAGACCACTAACTACGGTGACAATTCTATGTGCTAGTTGTTATTATTGAATGCATATACGTAAGAACAAACGTATACTCATACACATATATCTAACATGTATGTGTGGAGGTTAAAGAGAAGTAAAAAAGATTGATGGAGATATATCGAAGAAATGGTTAAAAATACAGTGAATAAAAGTTTTTGACAAGTAAAGGTCTCATCAATAGACATTCGAGAAAGAGGCTTTATGTTAATTACCTAGAGATCCACACTTTTTCACATACATCTTTTCTTCTACTTTTATTTTTTCTTTATTACGTTTTCATAATATTATGCAGTTTTTTATAAATATGTTTTTTCTTTAATTTATTACAATCGTGAAAATTCCAAAGACTTTCTAGACACAAACACTAATCCCACGAGACCCATAAAAATCTAAGTATCTTTGCCATTTAAAGGGTGGTCGATGCTACTCGAACATAAACTCCAGCTTTTATCTCTAGACTAGATTAAGGCGAATTGGTTATATAAATATGTTATGCAGATAAGAGCCGGCTCTAAGATTCGATGGGCTATAAACTTATACACTGTTGGGAGCCGAATTCTATATGTAATTTTTTTTCTCAGTTAAGAGACCAGACGAACTATATATATTAATTCGAAAAAAATTTTGGGACTTAAAACAAATGTATCGTACGGTATGGTCCAGAACCGGTCCTGATGCAGATTTTTTAGTTTACTTAATTTTTTTTCTTTTATTAGTAGCTTACAGTCATTTCGGTTTTCACTGTAACCCAACTAATATTAGGAAAAATAATAATAGCTGTAAAAATACGAGTATGTAGCTAAAATATATTTTATTTTCGGAAATAAACAAAAAAAAAGTGAAGAGGAAAGATATTTGAAATGAAAAAATTTGGAATCTGAAAATTGAATGAGAAGAGAATACGAACAAAGAGGGCATTAAATGCTCTTGTCATCTCTCTTTCCCTAATTTCAATGCTACACCTCGCTCCTCCTCTAGTTTCTTAATTACGATTTATCCTTTTTTCTTAAAATTCTAATTGCTTTCTTTCAGTTTTTTTATTCTAAGAACAATCAAGTTTGATGTTTACTCCTTAAATTCATAAGAAACCGTCGCTCATTAAGTGCCTTACAATTTAAAAAAGTGGAGTTTAATTATTTTTTTAAAAAAAGTTGAGTATATTCTTTTAGTGATTAGTCAATGATCTATGGGATTTAAAGCTTGTTTATTAGTATTTATTATACACTACTCAAAGATTTTACTCTCTCGGTTTTTTAAAAAGTATGGTTTTAAAGTTTTAATTTTGTTTAAAAAAAACGTCGTTTTACATTTTCAAAAAAAAATTATAAACGAAATTCTGATTTTAACACCATTGTTTTAATGTATTAATTGGAGAGAAAATATTTTAAAGTATTAATGAAGGGTGCAAAAGACTTTTTAACGGTTTTTTTAATACGTGTGAAAAATGTCAGAATTACATTTTTTGCAAAACAGGAGGAGTATAATTTATCCATATTTACGATTTATAGTATTGATTAAAATATGTTTAAACCAATTTTTTGTTCCAAGTAAAAGATGTTATCAGTTTTTTTATGCAAATATAAATAGACTTTTTACACTTTTTACTATGCCGGTTTAAGTTTTTTTAGTTGAGTTATTGTTAGTTTAATGGGAATTGATAGTATAGTTTAGAAAAACTGGAAAAAATAATAATTTTTTAATTCATGTGTCAAAACTTTAAACATCAATTATTTCGAAATAAAATGAATGGTACGTAAAATAAATGTTATTAATCTAATTTTTATATTATCGATACAAATATTACATTCAAATGACAAACTTACAAACTATTATATTCTTGTATGTCAATGTGTGATTGCATCCTCCTTTTATTATAGGGAAATATCAACGAAAAACCATTATCTAACCACTAATTAAAATTTATATTCCAAAATTGCGATTTTATATTTTAGCCATATTTTTTCGCAAGGAGGTTTTTTTGTAAACCCCTCGATATTATCCAAAATTAAGTAATAGATACCATTGTAATAAGCTAATTCACCCATTATTATAACTGCGTCACTTTGCAAGCATAAATATATGGATTTGAAAATTAGCAAGCTTTAAGATGTTATTATTCTGTTAATTGCACAAGTATAAACTCACTAGAGTCGACTATTCAAAAAGTATTTTCTCTTACTTGACTGGTCAATTATAAATCTAGCTATTTTTATGTGGAGAAGTAAACTTTTTTGTAATATATCAACCGATCAAAGATGTAATTAGCTAAGGAATGTAACAATGAAACAACGTGGTTAGGATATGTAATAAGGATTTGACATTCACATCTTTCTCTCTCGGACACAACACAAAACACAACTCTCGAAGACTGTCTTAAAACGTTGAAATCTGTAGCCAGAATCGTCTGCTCCATTTGTCAATTCTCATCCACAGTTTCTACATAATTTCTTATTTCATTTTCATTATATATATTCAAATATTTTTAATAAGATATTCAAATATATATATATTCTACGTGGAAAAATAATTTATTAGATATTTTAACAAACAAAAAAAAAACAAATTCATTTGGACACTAGTGAGCTTAAACAAAATGTTGCAGCACTTGTCGCGGGCACTCTCTGGCTTTTAAATTCTTTATATTTTTAGTGTTTTGTCTTTAGTAATTTTGCTATGAATAATGTACAAATTTATATATTTACAAATATAAATGACAGTGACATATCAAAAATGCTAATATACCACAACGTTCCATATATATGTTTCCATACACTAAACTAAGATTCTTTGTGTTGGTAATGTAATTAGGGTTTCTTATTTCCACAAATTTTCAATAAATTATTTGTATTCCAGCTGGCTGATTGATTAGTTTATTTTTAATATTACTGCAATTATTAAAGCAATAAAATTATAAAGACAAAAGTGGGTATTAATTAGTTGACTAAAGGACATAACTTTTTTTCAAAAGCAAGTCTTACAAAAGTGACTCCTTTTTCTTCCTGCTTTATTTTAGCGTATAATAAAAGAACAATTACCAAACAAATACTGCTATTTGACATAATACTAGAGGATACAATAAAAATAAATAATATCCATTGTTTATAATCTTATATGATCCGGTCCGTGAACCCTTAATCATCCTAGAATAAAGCGAGATCAGGTAAGTATAGTCGTTCTTCCCAAAACCGCTCAAACCCGTGAACTCGTCTTTGAATAGAAGAACTACTACCACTAGACCAATACTTCGTTGGTCACAATTTTAAACATTTTATAACATTGAATATATGATTGACACAAACAGACAGATTGGAGAAATTACTTTTTTTGTTTTATAATAAGTGTCATATAACATTTTCCAAACGTATTATAAACCATATTAAAATTATATTATATTACCTTTGGTAAATTGACCAACGGTGTTTTTAATTAAAGTTGAAGCTAGATTAGGTATTTTGTATTGAAATTTACTAAATACCTAATACTAAAATAAATAAAAGAATTCTTTAACAATGCTAAAATTGTATCTAATGAAGCATTAGGTAATTATATATTCCAAATGAATATAGCACATCCAATGTTTTAATATAAGTGTCCAATTTTCATACATATTTAAAAACGGTTAAATTTCATGTTTTAACTTTAATTGATCCATTAAATCATTTGATAGTATTAGTTAATAAGCTGAAAGGGCATATATAAGATTAAAAAAAATATAAAAATCTGCACTGAAAATAAATATAAAACGATCATTATATTGAAACAAAATTTTAGCTCGACTTATAATTTTAAATGGAGGGAGTATAATTTTTTTGTTACATAAAAAGAAATAAAAAAAATTGCTGAGCTTAATTACTGCATAACAGAGAACAATTATAACTGCCAGACTCATTAAAGTGATTGCATGAAAACAATGCACAGACATAAATCTCACACTAAATCTCGAAAAATAAGAGTATTAATTACCAAATAGATTTACATAATTACTTTTTTTCTTCCTCGTGTACCAAAACGTTTACCGTTATGACTTCATCTCCCTTACATGCTTGCCACAATTGTTTTTTTTTTTGGATTAAAAAGAAAGTAAAAATCACACTCTTAAATTGTGAGACTCTTTTTACAAAATAATTTAAAAATTGAAATCAAAGGTAAATACTTTACCGTAAATTCAAAATTTATTTTTAAAGAGTTAATGAGTAGTCTAACCGATTATCTATATGAGTTCGAAACGTCGTGGTCCAATGATAATGATGGATTCGTATGGCAAACGTTATATCAGTTCGAATTTTGTCGAATGGAATTGAAAACTACTTTGCGATTGTCTCTGGACAGTCCATACGGATAAGAAACTTTGCTTTCGATCCATTTATAAATCTGGAGAAAAAAATTATTTGTGGGCTATTCTACCCAAAAAAATTAATTTTGATCGATTAAGACATGAAATTTACTTTTAAATTATCAAAAAAAAAACCAAATGACAAATTAATCAAGGGAGTCAAATACTCTTTGAAGCAAACAAACAAAACTTTCAAACCCTTCGGTGTATAAATAATGTCAAAGTTAGATGAAGGTGTAGTAAAAAAGAAAATAATGAGTAAATTATTGCTATAGAGATTAAAAGTGTATGAAAAGGTGGAGACTTTGACTTTAAACCACAAAAAGAGAAATGGGCCAGTATTTAGAGTTCCCCATAGATCATTTCACGAACCTCGACGACTCAAAGTTGAGTAAATTAACATTACAAATTTGAAAATGTACAAATGAATGATTAGTGCCTGCGTTTACATTATGTTTGTGACTTAATACTAAAAATACAGCTTCTTATATATGTAATGAGCAAAGCTCTTTATATATATCCCCATCATACTCTTTGCAAATTAAGCGAGTGGTTCGCATGGTCCTATACTATAGATGAGTTGAATCACCGTTTTGTAATTTGTTAAATCTCGTGATAAATATTGTTTTATTGTTTGAAAACATTGTATTGTCTACAGTTGTGATCGATTTATAATTATTATACTCTTTCTGTTCTTAAATAAGTGAAGTTTAAAGTTTTTACACACGAATTAAGAAAATACAAATTTTAATGTAACTTTTCTTGTTTATATAAAATTATCAGTAAGTAAAAGCAATACAACCAATGATAAATCATATATTAAAATATAATTGGTCATTACCAAGAAAAAGTTAATCAATTTTGCATTGAAATGTGAGAACACCGCTTATTATAAAACTCATTTTTTTGGTCAAAACATCGCTTATTTAAGAACAAAAAAAGTATTTAGTTGAGAGACCGAAAAGTGATTTTCGGAATTTTTCGGTGGTGTATCTTACACGTCGTGTTAATTCAAAGGGGAATATTTTGGCCGGATTAGCAAAACTATCCAACATTTTTATTCAGTTAATGGTTCTTTGATTGGCTACACTACCTCATGTATTTGAGTAATAGAATAACCGTTTAATGTAAATAGCAAGTAATCATATTGTTATTTTAAAGAAAGATAATCCCACTGTAATACCAAATTAATACATCAAAAAATTATATTTTTTTATAAAATTTGAAATGAAACGGGCGAATTTAATAAAAGTGAAGTGAAAAAAAAAGGAAGAGAAGGAAACAAGGAAAAAAAAGGTGAGAGACAATAAATGAAGAATGCTAATATTGGGCAGATCAATAACTCAACCACTCCTCTGACTAACTTTTATAGTCACTCCTTTTCCCCTTTTTGATTCCCTTTTCAATTTCTCAAATTTATATAATTTTTTTTTCTTAATTATTATAAATTTTATTTTATACTTTTCATAACTTTTTTTTTCTCTCTTTCACCGCTCTTACGCGGTTACACTCGTTTCTTTTCATTCTTTTATGTTCCGGGGACCATAGTGCTGAAAGAAGAATTTGTTTGAGTATAATAGCTACAATTTTTGAAAATCAATTATTTGTAGTGCATGAGAACTGGAGATATAATATGATGCTCCTCTATGTCATTTTAGAATATGCAATTATTTGGTTTAAAAATGTTGAAGTAAAACAAACATTTTCTCTCTTTTTGTATAAGTTCATTTGTTTGTTTTCACCATTATTATAGTAGTAACCACACCATTAAGCATTGTCGTAGCATACATATATACAGTACCGACTCTGACCTAAAGCACCAGCTTTAGGCGCATAAAATATGTTACAAAGATAGGACATCAAAATTTGTTTTATTTTTACGTATTCCTTTTATCAAAGAGCAACCATGGTTCAAATCTTAGTAGTGATTAATTTTTTTTTAACATGTAGCTTTAGGCAACAAATTAGTATGGACCGGCCCTGCATATATATACTCGGCGAAAAATCACACAAATTTGAGTTACACTTCAAAATAATGTAATTTATAAGAACCAAAAATATGACTGTTAATCGGTTGGCTAATGTATGCACAAAACAATTTTGTGAAAAAATAGTATATTATATCACTCAAAATATTAAATTAGTTTATTTAATTTAGCCTATAACATTACGTAAGTAAATACATAAAGTACGTTGTAAATAAGCTCAATATAGAATTAGTAAAAGAGATGGGAACTCAGATTTTATTTTTGCTTAAATGAGTAATAACATAGTAAATGAGAATCCAGTGACATGTCTCAAAATGTAAAATTCAAATATATTTTTTACTGCTAGATTCTTGAAACTTGAAATTACAATTACACATACACATACTTGTATGTATTGCTAGAGAGAGAAAGAGAAGAGAGAGAGAGAGAAAGAGAACGTGTGGGGCCAGAGACACCCATGTTTCTTGTCTTGTATAGCTTTGGCTCTCCACTACACAATTTCTTCATAAAGACCCCTTTTTATTTCTTCATTTTCTCTTCCATCATCACCATTCACTTATCTTCTTCTTCATCTCCTTCTCCTTCTCTCTCTCTCTGCTTCTCCCTTGATCTTAGCCGGATCTCATGGGGGATGAAGAGATAGAGAAAGAAGATATACAATATTACAAAACCCTACTTTGAAAAATTGTGTCCCATGATGTGTTCTTGGTTAAGCAAGGGGCTTTCTCTTTTGAGGGGACTGTTGTCTGGCTCGAGGACTTTGGCTATGTTAGATCTTTGTTTCGATTTAATCGATTCAAAACCTTCATGGTTTAAGATCTAACAAGGGCTTTAGCGTCTTCGGACCAGGCTTCATTCCCCCCAATTATTGCTCCCTAGTAACTCCAAGGTTCTTGTTTTTTTTTTCTTTCACTTTCTTGATTTAGGGTTTTAGATCTTGAAATCGAACATATGTTCAAAGGTTTGATCTCTCTTACCCTTTGATTTCTCGTAACATGTTTTATTGATTTGTTTGTATAGAAAAAAGATTTATTTACTTTTAGGTCTTTGGGGACCGGTAAAAAAAATTTTCAGGTATTTGCAGATTGGTGTAATGATGAAAGAATCTGACTTTTTATTTTTTTTTACTTCCTCTTGGAAACTGAAAAGTTTCATCATTACAACCTTTTTCACATGTGTGTTATGTCTTTGAATTTATCTACACTGTTATGATTTTGCTATGATTGTTTTTTTTTTGTCAGGAAGAATTAAAGTGTTAAGATTGGATCTTCATGGCCATGCATGAGATTGACTGTAGTTTAGTTTAGTTTCATTCAGATCTGTCTGTTTCTTAACACACCAGATCTACTTAGATTCGAGTTTTAGTTTGTAATTAACTGTTAATTACGACACAATTATAAGGTTTTCTGCTTAGGGTAAGTCATTATGCAGGTGAAAAGATCTTGAGTGTAAAAATTTTGATATTTTTTTTAAAGTCCTTTTAAATTACTAGCATTGTAAAATGTAATAATTTTTTTATATCACTCGAATGTTAAATGACTACTCTCGTGGTGTATAAACTTAATTTGTATGATATCTTCTTTATTACTTAATTGTTATCATAAAATTTACTTAATTGTCGTCTTCTCGTGGAGAGTTGTTTTGCAACATATATACATTAAGTCTCTCACTTGTGTAAGTAAGACATTTTAATCTCAGACTAATTCTTGAAATATTATCTTCTTGATGTACGACGAAGATTCTAGATATTTCGTAAACAAATGAAAAAATAATAACATGTGTATCTTTTATAGATGTGTTAGTATTAAAAAATATATCAAAATGGAGATAATAATAATTTCAGAGTAATACCCTTTCGCTTATAGTTACATTTTTTTTGTTACTTACCATTTTATTTAATTTGCTACTTTTTTTTTCGTCAGAATTTTGCTACATTTATAATTTCAAATTTGAGAAACATTTAAGTTATTTAAGTCGGATCAAAATAATAAATCAAGTATAAATTATCAGTGTTGAAGTCGGGCAAATGAAACGTAGTTGTTGAAAAAAATCTTTAAAAAACGATTAATAATAAATTGTTATTTAAAAAGAATTATGTAGAGAAAAGTCTTACTACAAAAAGTGATGCTATTATACTTTTTTGGTCGTCCTAAAATCTTTCACGGATTACACAAGTTTCAAAGGCTCATAGGATTTATCTTTTTTACTATGTACTTTTAACTTACGATTTTGACCACATTTAACCGAGGATTTTGACCGCACTTTTTTTTTCTTCTTCTACGGTTTTCAGTGTCTGCTAAACTTTTACAACTGTTTTTTTTCTCAGTTCTATAATGACATTTATTTAAATAAATACATGGCTAAATTGTCAATTGTCAAAGCAATTAAAGACGAATATCCTAAAATTTACCACATTAATACTCTTTTCGATTGTATCGCAAATAATGTCATTTTACATTTTTAATGTAAACTTATGAACATAATTATGATTTTAAACTCGTTGTTTTAGTGTATTAAATGGACCAAACCACTCATTGTCAGTTGGTTTTGAGTTGGAAACCCAAGGAAATTTAACATGGTATCAGAGCCAAGCCCACACTCAATCTCATTAATCCGGCCCAGAATGTGGCCCGATCACCCCACTAATTGATGGCCCAAAGATGATTCAATTCCGCCGAGATAGCTAGAAAAAAGAACATTATCTCGGAGGGAGCGTGATGGGTTCGTCGAGATTAATGGTTAAAAAAACCATTATCTCGAGGGGAGGTGTTGAGGAAAGATCCCACATCGGAAATATGATGGGGACATGAGTAATATATAAGTTAAATGGGTCAATCCACTCAATGCCAATTGGTTTTGAGTTGGAAGCCCATAAAACTTAACATTAACTGAAGAAACAAAATTTTTTTAATGTATTAATGAAACACAAAAATAACTTTGTAACAATTTTTTTTAATTTGTATGATTATGTCTAAACGACACTTTTTACGAAGCATACAAAATATTCATTTTGAGATTTTGTATTTTAGTAAAAGAGATTTGTTTCTTAAGAGATTGATTATAATACACATGTACTTATAGTGTAAAACGTAAAAGGTGCACAACCTAACTCCAGTAATTGTTTATTTCTCAGTGGGCTCATATGCACAATCTAAGTAATTTGTTGTTTCCTTTCTACCTAATTTCTTCTCATATTTAATCAAAAATTACATTTTAATGGAAATACTTAAGTGCTTAGATGTTTGACAAAAAATAAAGAGATTAGATGACCATGGATTTTAATTGGGCCAATACATGCCATTTTATCGACCTAACCTACAAGCCTTAGATTAACAAAAGGCCCATTATTCACATGAGTTAGAAAACACTTATCTCTTTGGCCCATTGTACTTCCCATGAAATTGTTTATTTAAGCCAAAAAAAAAACGATTGGTGAAAATACTACTTATAACTAGTTAGAGATATAGCTTAGTGCGACATGTGAGTTATAGTTTTGATTTTTCATATTAAATACTGATTTAAAAAGTAATTTAAGACATACGTGAACAAACTATATAACGGATTTGTGAATGAAAATGATGAAACTAAACTAGGATCCGTATAATTATACGATTGACAGAAACTAACTTTTTAATCCTTTTTGTTTCGCTTATCTAATAAAATTTAATTATGTTTTTAGCATGCGCATAAATGGAATAATTGTGTGTTGGAATCTAAAATTAAAAATGAAAACTAAAAAGTATGTGAGATCCCACAAAGTTGACATTTTTTTTTTTAAATATCCTTGTCTCAATTTTCATTGAAAGTGATTATTTATTTGTCGTCTGTATTCTCTGCTTTATCTTACATATTTACACGTAATTTTTTTCCATTTTTATTACAATTTTAAAAGGATCCAAGATATTCATTTTATTATTTTATCTTTCTGATTTTAGATACTCATAGAGTGACATGTGCCTCTCTTTTTATTTTTTTATTTTAAATCTAAGAAACTTATTATCATTTTCTTTTTTTCAATGTACCATAAGTATTCGCTACCATGTCACTACCACCAACCAACTTGGCCGGCCTCGTTTTTTATTCAACTCTTAAAAGAAATTCGAAATATCTTCTAGAATAATGTTTATTGTATTTGTACGAATTAATATATGTGGTAACATTGAGTATATATACATATATTTTTTGATTTTTCGTTGACATTGAGGATATAAATTTTAGGTAAGAATATTCTTTCCCTAAACTTTCTTCTAATGAATTTGTATTATCTGCATAAGTTTTAGCCAATTTTCTTTAGTTTTATTGGGTTACTGCTTTGATTAGTTGATTTTGATGCCATGAAGGCATGAAAGACTTCACCAAGGTGCCAATATTTATCTTTCTTTATAATTTTTTTTTTTAACAATATCTATGTAAAAAGAAAAAAAAATCAAATTCCATAGAGAAAATACGTGATATTACTCCGATATTAAATCTTGTAAATTGACCGATCTTGAAATTCAAATATTTACTATAGATCGCAATCGAGAGATAAAAAATATCGGTTTTATTTATTTTTCAAAAAGTATAAACAGATTTTTAAAATTTAGTTTTTTCATAAAATCAAAGACCGCAAACTCATGTTTTCCTCGTTTGGGCTCAAAGTTGGCTCTGCTGGTAGAGATAATAACACTCGAGAAGAAATTGAACCGGCCGGTTTATGCTTTAGCCCGATGACACAATTGCCGGTAGACTTTATTAACCAATTTGTGCTAATGTTAAGTGAGTATTTTAGATCTAAGAGCATCCCCATTGAAGGTTCAATAGGGGGGTTTATGCACATTTCTCAAAAAAAGAATATAAAATTATTATTTTGGTGATATTGATTCAAAAGAGTTGCTATTTGTGAACCTCTTTTGTGAACCTATCGTGGGCCCCACGACACGTGGCGGTCCGCGATTGGTAAATTTAATTATTTTTTTTTAAAGAATAAAAAAATTAAAAAATTAAAAATTACATTGGGGATCGCACCCCCTCTCCGGATCGCTAATGAGAGTGCTCTAATAGAAAAAAAACATAAGACATGCCTAAACCGGCTGCTTCTTCTTCTTCTTCTTCAAGTTGTCTCTCCCTTGCATTACGAATACGTGTTACAATGTTAGTTTTAGATATTGATTTGCATAAATAATACTATTACGTAAATAGAAGTGACGTTTTGATTATAGAAATCTAAAATATACATTATCTTCACTCCACATATTCATAGTGTGACGACAATGATTCGGCTTCCTCTCTAACTAATAACATGACCTAAGCCACTCCAATAATGGATTTATTATTTGAAGTAGTATTATTCGGAAGCAAAGTAGTCGAGTGTTTAACATTCCGCAAGTATATATTTAAAAACTACCGTTTACTTAATAAACATAATAAATTTACGATGAGATAACTAAATATGACATGTGCAACATTTGATTTAATAACTAAATAACTTTAGATCTTGGTTTGGAATTGGATATATTAAAGTTTTGGAATATAGAACAAACTGAATAGTCAGTTTTAAATTTCATTTTGATCACGCTTTAAATGTTCTTAATTTTAGGTAAAAAAGTAATTGTCCACCGTTTAATTTGACTTATTATTTCGGTTTATTACTCAATATAAGTGATGTTTTCAAGTCTCGATGAAAACTTAATGCTATTTGAATCTTTTAACCAATCAAATAATGCAATCTTTTTTTTATAGAGTAAATTAGTGTTAGTTAAAGACGTTTTGTGTAAACGAGATAAATTGTTTAAAAACTTGTAGTTTATTAATCTGTACGCATCAATCTTAAACGTCGTTTAAATTTTGAAACAGAAGGAATATTTAATTAAAGGTCAACCTTCTTTATATATTCACCAACCCATAATTAATTGTTGGTTGTCATTACTCATCAAAACTCACTCGCTGACCACGTCAATACTTCAAAACTATAGGTTGACGTATAATTATGGAGTCTGTGTATGTAATTAATGAGTATTTTTTTTCGAGGAATTTAAAAAACTGTTTCACAAATAAATCTATTTTGCTTAGTATTGATAATATATTGTTCAAAATATATACTTGTAAAATATGTAAAACATAATATACTCTTATGGAACGAACTAATATTATTAAAAATACATGTGTTGTTTTTCTTGGAAGTCTCATTTCAGATATTCTTCATTAATCATAATGTCTTATTATATTTATTTATAATATAAAACCTACTAGGAGATACTCGACTGATCTGAAAATAATTCTAATTAATTAACGTTGAATATTTCGTAATAATTGCTGCATATGAATACTTTAAGTTGTAGTATTAGATTTTTATAAAGCAAATGGCAACCAAATAAGAAACTTTCTAAATACCACCACTGTATTCATTATGAGAAATTGAATAAGAAAATAGGAATGTCTCATTTCATTTTGATAGACTTTTTTATTTTATTATTATCATTATATATTTTTCTCTTTATAAACAAAGCTCCCTCATGTGTTTCTTTCATTCATCTCATTGTTGTTATCTCCACACACACAAAAAAAAAATGACCAACTTGATTATTTCTCTTGAACTTTCATCTCTTACACTTGAAGATCCATGGCCTGCTTTATAAACCTAAATTTTTTTTCCTTCAAAAAAAAAAACAACAAGAAAGCTATAGAGTCTTTCTTGGTTCTTTTCATCATCTTATCTTTAAAACGTTTTTTTAAAAATCATGGGGACAGGAGAAAAAGCTCTAAAGAGTTTCCATTTTCATCGCAAACAAACGGTGAAAATCAAAGATGTTCCTAAAGGATGTTTAGCTATCAAAGTAGGATCACAAGGAGAAGAGCAACAGAGATTTATAGTTCCTGTTATGTATTTTAATCATCCATTGTTCATGCAGCTTTTGAAAGAAGCAGAAGATGAGTATGGATTCGATCAAAAGGGCACCATAACTATTCCTTGTAACGTTGCTGAGTTTCTTTACGTTCAAGCTTTGATTGATGAAGAGAGATCTGCTTATCATGGTGATAATAATAACCATCATCATAAACATAGTGGTCGTGATCAATATCATCATCATCTTGGTGGATGTTTTAGAGCTTGATATGAATAACTATGCTCAAGAATTGATTATGGTGAATGATTTGTATGTGTTTTTAATCTTTTTCTTTTGGTTGATCTTGTGGAGTTGTGGAGCCAAAAGTGGCCTAACCTACGCATGTTGTGAATTTTCTAAATTTTAATCAATATTTTTAGTGTATTTTCTGTAATTTTATTGGAATTTGAAGTAAGTTTTCTGATTTTAATTTTATTTTCTTGGTTTAGTCTTTTTTAAAAAGATTGAAGATAATCATAACGATGATGATCACAAAGAAACGAAGAAGACTACACGTCTTTTTGGAAATTTGCATTTGTTATTTAGTCTAAGAAACGTATAACATTGGAAACAATGGGAAAATATTAATTGTATGAGATAAATATCGAAGATAAATATTCTAAAATATCAAAACAATTTTTTTGTTGCATATATATATAACAGGGAAAAAAAAATTCAGATAACACACACTTTTATGAAATTTTCATAATCATTTAGAGTCCCTTTTTTAAAAAATTCGTAAAAATTTATAATTAATGTGTGGTATTTTTGGATTTTATTGGTAATATTGGATAATTAATCATAAATATGGTATTTTTGAAAAAGATTGTGATAGCAAAAAAATCAATATATCTTCAAAATATAGAAAAGAAGAGATTCTCAAATTCCTTTTTCATTTAAAATATTATTTTCCTTTTATATTCCACTATAACGGCTGGTCCTAAAGCATTCAATTTCATTTGACTTTAAAATTTATTACTATTTGTATTTTATTCAATAGAGATTTTACCTTAGATACACTGATACACAACGAAGTAATACATCTTCCAACGTTAGCAGGTGAGTATCTTAAAGTCTTTACTCTCATGCGTTACTTCCAAAGATCCTATTTCACCAATCACACACACACACAAATGATGTATAAGAGTAAGACCAAGTAAACGTTAGTTTATGATAATAAATTATACTATTTGCATATTACTTTTCTTTGTGTTTCGCAAAAAAAAATGTTATTCTTACATTTTTTACACAAATTAAAAAAACTATTAAAAGTCTTATATACTATTCATTAATACATTTAATAAAATTCTCTTTCTGTTTAATATAATAAAACAGTGGAATTAAAACGAGATTTTTTAAATAAGTTTACTTCGAAAATGTAAAACGATTTTCATTTTGAAATAAAATTTAAATCTTAAAATGACATTTTTTAAGAAAAGGAAGGGGTACCGTTTTTCCTTCAAATTTCACGTTTTTTTTAATTGATTTTTAGATTTACAATTATTATTTGTCTTGAATCTTTATAATCGCATTTATTCACTTCAATAGGTACAAGTGAAAATAAGAAATGAGTCATTAAAGTTTACAAATATTTTTTCTTCAAAAACCACTTGTGAAAGGGAAAAAACATTTAAATACAAATGCGCAGGAACATATATTTTGTATAGAAGAAATGTAAGTGAATGGTCAAAAAACTTTCCCTTTTCTAGGGTTTCTCCTATTCGATTCTGCGTTCAATCCTTCGCTTTATGCGATAAATCTTCCGTATTTTTCGGTTTTCTCTCTTCTGTAATCATCTAATTTCAAGTTTCTACTAAGTTCTTGCAAAGTTCTGGAAAGGAAGATGGATAAGGAGTTATGGTGTTCTCTGCCGCAGTTAAATTTGGGATCTGAAAAGAGCCCCCTCAAATTATCAGCTGAAGCTCATCGGAAGCAGGAACAAGATAACAAGCTAAGTCTATTCGCTAAAGTCCTAAATCCGCATCACCACCGACCAATGGTTCTGAAGGCGACTCTTCCGAAGGCTTGGAGACTAGAAGGGAGAGTCACAGGTCGTTTTAATGATGATGGGTTAGTCCAATTTTTCTTTCGTGATGAACATCAGATGAGATCTGTTCTGGAAAATGGTCCATGGACCTTTAGGGATTGGATAGTGGTCCTGGATTTGTGGTCTAACAGGAATCGAACTGATTTTATGAAGTTTATTACTTTCTAGGTGCAAGTTCTCAATATCCCTTCAGATTATCGGAACCCACAGATGCTATCTGAGATAGGTGAATGTCTTGGTGAGGTTAGGGATTCAAGGTTCCAAGAGCCTACCAATGAAGCCCCTGGTGAAGTTTGGGTGAAGATCAAAAGGGAAGTAACTACTAAGCTTGTCTTTGCTCGATATGTGGACTTTGATCCTGAGCAACACTCAGAGTTGGTTAGGTTTCAGTATGACAAGTTAAGGAAGTTCTGCTTCAATTGTGGCTCGTTAGCTCATGAATCAGCCCAGTGAGAAGAGGGACCACAAATCCCAGACTTTCCCCAACTGCCTCCAAATGATAATCTTCCAGACCTGGAAATACATAACCACAGAGCTGATGTTCATATGGTGCAGGAGGGGGGACTGACCAGAATGAAGATCAGAATCATGAAGAGGACATGGTAGGTGAAAATACCTTAAATGGGAATGGATTCAGAGATTATGATGCTGGTGAAGAAAGACAGTCCATGGGAACAGTTAATATGTCTGAATCTGCTAAGTCTCCTATCATAGCTCCTACGATCACCATAAGGGAGGTTGGATCTTCATCAATAGTTGCAGCTAGATACAAAAGGAAAGCTCCAGCAATTCCAGCTGAAGATCAAGCAGTAACAAGTCGCCAAAGATTGGTTGGTGAGTTTCATGAGGATAATCAGTCAGTTGTTAATGCTCCTCAACAAATGCAGTCTACTCCTATTGAACTCTTTCAGCAGGGGAGGGTGGAAACCCCAAAGCCACCCCTAGCCTTATGAAACTCTTGCACTGGAACTGCCAAGGTTTAAAAGGATCCTTGGCAGAGAATTTTTTTGTATGATATCATATCTAAATATCGGCCTCAAGTAATTTTTTTGGTGGAAACTAAGAACAAGAATAGTTATGTTGAAGATGTAGCTAGAAGGATGAAGTATCCCCACTCTTTTGTGTATCCTCCAAGTGGGTTAAGCGGCGGCTTTGCAGTATTTTGGGATGACAATGTAAAATTAACTTTTATCTCCTCTCCTTGCTTGTATAATACTGACATTTTGGTGGAAGAAGATGATGTTAAATATTATCTGACTTACATCTATGGGCATCCTGTCAAAAAGTTCAGGAATGAACAATGGAAGCAATTGATAAAACGTGAAGAGGAAAGTTATTTTGATAGTTATCCAAGACTCTTCTTAGGTGATTTTAATGAAATATTAGATAGCTCTGAAAAGTCTGGGGGACCTTATAGATCGCCTGGTTCTTTTAAGTTATTCTCTTCTCTTCTATGTAAATTAGGTCTTAGAGATCTAAGCACCATTGGTGGTAAATTTACTTGGATAGGGAAGAGAAGGAATCATTATGTGAAGACTAAAACTGATAGGGCTCTGGTAAATGGGGAATGGGATGACCTCTTCCCTAATGCCTCTCTTAGGTTGCTTGGATGGGGAGGTTCGGACCATAAACCCATTCTACTTCAAACTTCTAATGGAAAATGGCATGGGAAGAAGTTTTTCAGATATGATAATCGCTGGAATGTCAATAAAGATGTTTGCAATGTTATTAAGAATGCTTGGCTGGAAGTGTATCAAGACGATGGGAATTTTAATCTTTCTAATGCTCTTAAGCATTGCAGGCATAGATTATCCCAATGGAAGCATACCAGCAATGTCAATTCCAAAAAGGCCATTGAAGAGCTCAAGTCTGAAATTCAATCAGCTTATGAGATAAGTCCTCTTGATTATGAATATTTGTCTGGGCTTAAATCTAAATTGGCTTCTGCCTATAAGCAGGAAGAAGATTATTGGAGGATAAAGAGTAGAATCTATTGGCTTCAATCTGGTGATAGAAATACAAAATACTTCCATGCCATTACAAGACAGAGAAGATCCATCAATCGTATTTCTACCATTATGGATGAAAAGGGAGTCTTTCATACGAGGATGAAGAACATTCACTCTGTTATTGAAACTTACTTTCAGAAATTGTATGCATCTGATGGAGTTGTTGATGATGCAGATTATAGGCTCCTTGGCCCAATCAAAAGAATGGTGACTGCTGAAATGAATGAGCAACTGACAAGAAGGATAATTGAGGCTGAAATTCTTAATGCTCTCAATTTGATGAATAAGGATAAGGCGCCTGGACCAGATGGACTTAATGCAGGATTCTATCAACATAATTGGGGAATTATTGGCAAAGGTGTGTGTAAAGCGATCCTTCATTACTTTGATAATGGTGAACTTACGGCTGGCCTTAATCACACAAATGTTTGCTTAGTTCCTAAAGTTGAAAATCCCATGGAGGTGAAAGATTACCGGCCTATTAGTCTCTGCAATATAGTTTATAAAATCATATCCAAAATGAGAGACTAAAACCACACCTAAGTTCCATCATTACTGAAAATCAGTCTGCCTTTATCCCTAACAGATTCATCACGGATAATGTTCTGATTACTCATGAGATGTTACACAGTATGCTCACAAGATTAAGAAAGCACAAGTTTGTGGCAATGAAGCTTGATATCAGTAAAGCCTTTGATAAGATTGAGTGGAGTTTTATTGATTTTATGTTGAAGGCTTTAGGATTTGCAGAAAAGTGGTGTCATTGGGTAATGGGATGTACACAGTCGACATCATATTCAATTCTCGTTAATGGTGAACCAATTGGAAACATTAAGCCAAGCAGAGGCATTAGGCAAGGTGACTCTATCTCTCCCTATTTATACTTATTGTGTTCAGAAGGATTATCTAATCTGCTCAACAATTTAAAAAAGAGAGGCATGATACATGGATTCAAATCAAGTAGAAAAGGACCAGCTATCACTCATATGCTTTTTGCTGACGATTCCTTGTTATTTTGCAAAGCTTCGAAGACTGAGTGTTTGGCAATTAAAAATGCCTTGAACCTGTATGGTCGTCTCTCAGGGCAGCAAGTTAATTTTCAGAAGTCTTCAGTTATATTCAATAAGCATACTTCAGAAGACTTGAAAAAGGAGGTTATGGACATCATGAACATTAGTAAGTGTGGGGGTTTAGGGAGGTATTTAGGGTTACCAGAAGTTATAGGAAATAATACTTCTCAGAATTTTGGCTTTATTAAAGAGAGGATTGAGCATAAGTTGGACAGTTGATTCACCAAACTATTATCTCCTGCAGGAAAAGAGGTGCTTATAAAGGTTGTTGCTACTTCAATTCCAAATTACGCTATGCAGTGCTTTATGTTGCCAAAAAAGCTTCTCTCTGAAATTACCAAGCATATTAGAAAGTTCTGGTGGTCCTCGTTAAAGGATAAGAGTAAAGTCCCATGGATATCTTGGAATCAGATTACAAAGTCAAAGCAGTCAGGAGGGCTTGGTATAAGAGACTTAACTCACTTCAATAAAGCATTGGTAGCTAAGCAAGTTTGGAGAATCATCAAGAATCCTGAATCTTTGCTTGCACGTGTATTTAAGGCTAAATATTTTCCAAAGGATTCGATTCTTGATGCTAAGTATGGAGCTAGGCCATCCCATGCTTGGAAAAGTATAGTTAAGGCTATTCCATTGATTTCTGCTGGTGTTAAAAAAGTTATTGGGGATGGTCAAAATACGTTGGCTTTTAAGGAAAATTGGTTGCATTCAATCCCGCCAAGGCCTCCAAAAATTTTAAATGCCTCAATATCTTTGAATACTAAAGTTTCTGAGTTTTTTTGCAGATAATGGGAGGGAATGGGATGAAGAAAAGCTTCGAGTGATGGTACAACAACAAGATATACAAGAAATCAGAAAGGTGAAGCCAAGTTTAACTGCTGGAGATAGGATGATATGGGCGTTCAGTAAACGTGGAGACTATACTGTCAAGACAGGCTATCATTTTAGCCACAACAATCACGTGATGTTTCATCAGAATTTAAATGGTGAGATTGATTATAAGAAGATCTGGAAGATGCAAGTAGTCCCAAAGGTGAAGATGTTCTGGTGGAGAGCAGCACAGGAATGGCTTCCTGTTGATATTTCATTGAAAAGAAGGGGTCTTACATCTGACTCGTAGTGCCCTATGTGTGGAGAAGAGGAGGAAACAACTCAGCACCTACTCTTTCATTGTAGAGTCTCGAAAGAAATCTGGGAATTAGTGTCAATATTAACCAAGCCAGGTGACTATATGTTTCAAAACTCTCTTCATCAGAATATAAAATGGGTTTTGGACTCTCAGTTGCAACATAATGGTCAGAAAGGGAATTTAGCTGCGTACATTGGGTGGAGGATTTGGAAACTAAGGAACCTTTTAGTTTTTAAGAATATGAGAACCCCGTTACCTTTGGTTATTATTAATGCCTTAGGAGACCTAGCTGAATGGGAAATGGCTCACAGAGGAGATGAGGATTCCAATAGCCAACAAGCTCCTGTAGTTATAACACTGACAGAGCAAATAGATGCTCATTTGAATGAATCTCATATGTCTTGTTATGTGGATTCATCATGGTGTCTAGTGTTGAAATGGCTGGTATAGGTTGGTTTCTCACTTCTCCTGAGGGTAGGTCGATAGTACAAGGTTCATTAAGTGTGGATGTAATTAACAGTGCAAAAGAGGCTGAAACATTAGCTCTTCGGGAAGCAGTGTTGCAGATGAGAAGGTTGGGGTATCAGAATGTCATCTTTAAAGGTGATAATCAATATATATATAACATGCTTCATAAGTGGAAATCCCAAGAGAATTTTAAAGCAGAGGACCCTGGTGATATTCTTCCTTTCATCACTGATATCAAAAATCTCTCTGCCAATGAATGCTCTTACCATTTCAGATTTACTAGAAGGGAGAACAACCAAATAGTTGATGCTTTAGCAAAAGAGGCTAGGATGGCAAGAGCTGGATACAGGATTGCTTGGAGTCTTTAGTTTTGCTTATCTCTGCTCTTACTCTAGTCTCATAGTATTGTTCTTTTCGCTGTCTCATTGTTCCTCTTATGAACTGGAACCTATGTACTCATCTTTTATCAATAAATGAAAGTTGTTCACAAAAAAAATATATATTTTGTATAGAAGATATTTTTTATATAAACAAATACTAAGATAAAAAAATTATAGAAAATAAAAGGGTTTTTGTAGATTCCCTGAATTTCCGTAGACTAATGGGTACGAACAAACCCACTCATCTCACTATCATAATTTGTAATAAATGGTTATGATTTGTTTGTCGGCACCATTACATGAAAGGAAAGGCTTAGCTTTTTTTAGAGTTATCTTTCAATCACTAATTGTTGTTTTATAACTTTTCATTTCAAATTTAATTATTGTGATTAGGACATCGTAACTTTCTTGTCCTCAGCTTTATAGATCTTCAACTAGATTCACTTTGAAACTAAACTGATTTGGGCTCATAATGCAAGCCCAACATAGCATATTGAGAACAATGTAAAAGTTTTTCCGAGTGTTCAAAGGAAAACATTTCAGCCCAATATAGGGCTTATACCAAAGCAACACCAACTCCTATTGTATTGAATTGAATATTTGATAAGATTTAATTTTTAATGAGTTTTTAAAAGATTTTGGTGAATTGTGGAAGTAGTTGTGATTTTTTTATAAAAAATTTTTACAATTCCACCTAAAACCATGTGATTCGATTCCACTAAAACATCTTAAATCACTTTGTTGGGATACAATCTAAGTCCTACATCGGATATGTTAAACAGGAAAGTCTAATATATAAGTAGAGTCCAATCCCTACTTATGGTGAAGCCTAAGTAGGGGTTGGACATGGTTTATGACGGACATCTGGCTCCAGTGGGGTGTTCGGTCCGTCATAACAAATTGGTATTAGAGCCAAATAGAGTCCAACCCCTACTTAGTGTGAGATCTTTTGGGAGTAAAAGCCCGAAAACAAATCGGTGAGGGCTTTTGCCAGTTTGACCCAGAACGGACAATATCACACTAAGAGGAGGGGTTGAATATGGTTTATGACGGAAATCTGGCCCAAGAGAGACATCTGTCTCCAGTGGGATGTTTGGTCCGTCATAACACACTTAAAGTCAATTACTTAAAATATTTACAATAACAATGAATTTGAATATATATTTTAAAATCACTTTTTCAATAACACTGAATATCATAAAAATTTTTTAAACTTTTGTTTGAATAACATGATATTTCAGATTTTAATACAAACAATTCAAAATCACTGTTTAAATACACCTTTTCTCAAAGTCAATAGAATTGTAGAAGCATCTCCATAATGTAAAAAACGACAATAAATATTAGTAACGGATATTGAAATGCACGAGCAATATAACTAATCAATTGTCGCTTAAGGATTAGTTAAAACGAAACATTGAAAATGACACTTGTCTCTATATACACTAGTTGCTGTGATTCTGGTTAAGGTCGTTGCCATAACACCTAAATCTAGTGACGAAACATTGTAATTAAAGATTGAAGAGTAACTTTGAAGCTAACATTTTTGGATATTTTATGATCAATAGGTTTGGGGTCGTGAACCCTTAATCTCTTAAAACGGAGCCAAATCATGTAAAATATTCGTTTTTGACGGATCACCATATTTAAACTCCTCGATAATTCGGCTCGGGATTTGTAGGCCTTTAATATCTTAGAACATAGTCTGAACAAATAAAATATTCGTCTATAACGAGTCAATCAATACGTGACTTCCTCGTTAATTCGATGAACTTTTATCACTAGAAACATTGATACGAACAATGAATACATGTCAATATCACTTTTCTTAATCTCTATCTCTATCTATTTGCGTAAACTCCATGACTTCTTCTCAAGCCAAGCTCTTGTAAAGCATTTCCAACACATTTTAACACCAAACTCTTTATAAAAATAAAATGCCTTTACCAAAAAAAACCTAATAATTATTCTGTACAGACATACATGTATGTTATCTTATTTGTTTATAAAAATACATATTTACTTAAATAATTAAAAAAATATTTTATATTTTTGCTTCTTTAAGAAGCATGCAGCCTAACTGTTGGACCAACTTCTTTTGGAGCTGTTGGATTGTTGGAATCATCTGATAATCTCACCACTTTAGTTTATGAAAAACATAAAAGACCATAAAATATACAAAAGTTATATGCATTATTTGTTTGTGTGGATTTGTGTTCTTACAAAATGGAGTCTAATTAGTTGAGATGTACTCTTCAAAATTCAAAATGGAGCCAAATTTGGACACAATTTACTAATTTTATTATATGGTGTTTGGTTCTATTATATTAAACTTAGATGAATCATCAAAAAGCTAGAATCATCATAATTGATACAAATGTTTAATGTGTATTTAGCATGTCAAAAGAATTTTGACGAACAGTGCACATGAAACCATGTGACAACGTATAACGTAAACAAAAACTAATTAAACAAAAGAAAGCCAAAACATTACAGTGAAGTCGTCTTTTGTGATGTCTAGTTATATATCGTTGCCCCCACCTAAAAACGACGTCTTATTGAAGATTTAGTCATTAATTAATGTTGGCTTTATTTTCATAAATAACAAATTTCTAAAAAATGTATATGTTCTTTGGTGGTAAGTTGGGAGTAAAATATTTTTACCAAATAATTATTTAGAACTTTTGAGACTAAACTAAACAAATATTAGTTTCATTTAGTAAAAGTTAATTGGAAGAAGATTTATATTCTAAAAAAGGAAACAACAATTCAACCAAATTAGCAATTCAATCGATTCTTGTCCGGAACATCGTGGTCTACTGGTTAAAGACGGGTTCGTGTGACTAACACTATGCAAGTTCGATCCCCACCCAGTGGGAACTACCTCACGTTGTTTCTGGACACATCTGGAGAATTCACATGCGCTCTCAACGCCCAGGGACCAACGGTGGAGGCTTATCCATATACTGTGCGTCTTTTGTAGGATCTGACGTAGGATCCCGACTGGCTAGTGTGGACCACCTCGATGGGGCCAAGAGACCCGAGTTATATATAAAAAAAATTCTATCAATTCTTTTGAACTTAAATTTGAAAAAGTAATTGACACTTGGGAGAAAGCGTTATAAGAGCAAGATTATTGGTAGGACATGAAGGGCTTTTTACTTTTTTTTTTTTTTAAGACGAACCAATCACGGGCTGCCACGTGTTAGTGAGGTCCGTGAACAGTACAAGGACAAACCAATTTGTTTCTTAATTAAGGACTTTTCACCTTGGTTTTGTAGTTTTTGTGGATTCTCTCTCCTTAAGGACACCCTTAAAGACACCAATAATCATGCTCTAACTTTGTCAAATAGCTCTATAAAATTATATCACGTGAATATATTAGCTTTTTGTATAACTTATATCTTTATTTAAAACTCAGAAACATTATTACATCAACATGAAAATAACAAAAGTTGAAACTCACTTGGTCAGAAAAGAGAGAAGTATCCTAATAACATAATTAACTCACAAAGTCTTAAGAGTCTAATTATAAAAAAAAGGCTTTGAGACCAAATTGTCAATAAAACAAATTTGAAGAAAGTTCCAAAAATAAAACTGACTCGTATGTCCATGTTCATCGTTCTTACTTGCCACCCATCTCATTTTATCATCTCTTAGACAGTGTCACGAGCCGTCGAACTATTCTAAGATATATTTATTTATATCTTAACTTTTTAATATATTTTTTCACCATTTACAAACCCACAATTTTTTTTTATTTTTACTTACTGATGCACATTAATAGCGTAAATAGTTTAAAGTTATTCCATTTTCAGTTAAATTATTACCATGAACTAAAATGTAACTTGGGTATTTTTGGAGTAAATAAGATTTTATTTTTCCAGCCGAAATTTGATGAGTGAAGATTTATTCCAGCGCACCAATTTTTTGTTTTTTTATTGTTCATTTCCTCTTTTTTCCACTTTTTTACTCTATTGT
This sequence comes from Anastatica hierochuntica, assembly GCA_900406275.1. Classification (NCBI taxonomy): domain Eukaryota; kingdom Viridiplantae; phylum Streptophyta; class Magnoliopsida; order Brassicales; family Brassicaceae; genus Anastatica; species Anastatica hierochuntica. Next base: position 37,698 of record OVAN01000084.1, on the reverse strand, counting down.
TTACCAGTCAAACCCTTCATAAATTGATAACATTTTCATTTACGTTATTCAGGGCCGGCTCTGAGATTCGAGGGATTATAAACTTATACATTGTTGGGGGCCGAATTATACATGTAAAAATTTTTTATTAGGTTTGGGGACCAGTCGACCTATACATATTAATTGAAAAAAATTTGGAGGTTTGAAACAAATATTTCGTACGGCATTACGAATGACCGGCCCTGACGTCACGGTTTCTCCTCATCCACTAAACAAAGACCCCAAAGAAAAACATATGTAAAATAACAAACCTTTCTTTGTTTCTACGCTATTAATTTCTCATTTCTTTTCTCGCATTTTCTTTCCACCAAAGTCTCTAAAGTCCCTCTCTCTCTCTCTCTTTGTCTCATATTCAAAGCTTCTTCTCATCACTCCACCACTAATAGTACATTCTCCTGCAGAGAAACAAACACGATATGACTAACTTCTCAAGACCCATGTCCACCAGAGCAACCGGGTTACAAGATTTTAAACCGACCCGACCCGGTCTAGACATGTACAATAACATCCATGACGATGACGACGAGTACGTAGAAGAAGAAGAACATAGCACCACGAGCACAGACTACTACTACGACGTCTCAACGCCGTTGAGCTCACAGTACGGGTCAAGATCCGGGTCCGGGTCGGGTCAACTAACGATTCTTGATATTCTTGCGGCGGTTCTGAGGAAGTCGTTGGTGCTTTCTTGTAGCATGGAGAGAGAGGAAGATGACGTGGCGGCGTCGTTCGATATAGGTTGGCCAACGGAGGTTAAGCACGTGAGTCACGTGACTTTCGACCGGTTTAATGGTTTTCTTGGTCTTCCCTCTGAACTTGAACCGGAGGTTCCTCCAAGAGCTCCTAGCGCCAGGTCCGTTATTTTCATCATTACTAATTTGTATATTTTAAATTTCGATTTTTTAGATTTTTCGTTGAGATATTATCATTTTTATCTATTTGAAAAAGAATATTAGGATTAAGAGGAATTAAATAGTTATTTATATAGCTCGAAATCTGTTTTTTTGACATGTTACTGTATTTTTGTTAGTAAAGATGACATGTTATTGTGTTGGAAAGAAGAAGTTTGTTACGAAATAAGTTTATTTCTCCGACTATTATTTTTTTATAAAGATTAATCAAAAGTCTGAAATTCAAGAATTAATTTAAAAGTGTCATAAATTTGTGTGCTTTCACTAGATTGAATACTATATGATATTAAAACTCGTTCTCTCTTTTCTTTATTAAGCTTGTGGATGAATCATTTGTATAAAGGTCAAAAATGTGTCGTATACAACCAAACTTATGTATTTTTACTAGATTAGTTTTGTGTATATGTAACAATTGATTATTTTTTGTTCAGTGTGAGTGTCTTTGGAGTATCTACGAAGTCGATGCAATGCTCTTACGACAATAGAGGAAACAGTGTCCCAACCATTCTTCTAAGGATGCAGAAACGTCTTTATATAGAAGGAGGTCTTAAAGTAAGTCCTTTCTTTATAACAATTTTGGATTTACTTTCAAATCATAAGAAATTTGATATTATATGTGATTGTTTTGTTGCTTCAAGGCAGAAGGAATATTTCGAATAAATCCGGACAATGGTAAAGAAGAGCATGTCCGAAGACAGCTAAATCGCGGTGTGGTACCTCGTGGAATCGATGTTCATTGCTTGGCTGGTTTAATAAAAGTATAAAAAATAACAAAAATTCTTCAAACATTTCAAGTTCAAAAGGTTTGATTTTTAAAACTTTTTTTTCGGTTTTTTTTTTGAATTAGGCATGGTTTAGGGAGCTACCTACCGGAGTGCTTGATGTTTTGACACCAGAACAAGTGATGAAATGTAACACAGAAGAAGATTGTAGAAAGCTAGTGACTCTTCTTCCTCCGGTTGAATCAGCACTTCTTGATTGGGCCATTGGTTTAATGGCTGATGTTGTGGAGAATGAACATTTCAACAAGATGAATGCTCGCAATGTAGCTATGGTTTTCGCTCCAAACATGACTCAAGTTAGTAACAAAAACGAATTTTCTTTTGATGAAGGGCTTTGATCTTTAAGTTATAGTTTTTAATTCTCATGAAAATGTTTTTTGATGTTGTAGATGGCTGATCCTTTAACTGCATTGATCCACGCGGTACAAGTGATGAACTTTCTCAAGACTTTGATCTTAATGAACCTCAAAGAGAGGGAAACCGCGGATACTAAAGCTAGGTGGATCGAGAAACAAGCATCGGATCGATCAATGGAATGGGAATATGAGAAACCAAACAACAATAATCCCAAGTTCTTGAGAGTAGCTACTTTGTGTAGGCTAGAAGCTGACAATCAAGAAGAGTTTTGGAACATTGAGAAGAGAAAAAACCGCGAAGGTGCAACTGAGAATATTGGTAGTGCTCTGCATATTCCATTAAGCGAATCGACGAAGAAATCTCTAGTAAGTAATCAAGATGAAGGAAGAAGAGGAAGAGATGCTTGGGGTTCACATCTCTCTTCTTTGCCTTGGTAAAATTTTACTTGCTTTTACTTTCTTTGTTCTATTCTTGAGTGTAACAAAATATTGTGAAATATGTTTATAGGTTTTAGTTGTTTGAAATAGGTATAAATTTTATCTCATGAATTTGTTTTTTATCCTCTGTTGGCATCAATCACCAAGACGAACAATTCTACTTGCATCACTCTAAAGATTTCTTATAAGCATGTCTCAATTAATCTGCAATAAATTGTTTCTTCAGGATATTTGATCTTCCAATATCATGGTGTATAAGCAATAGTTAACCCTTTAATTAACCGCTATAGAATAAGGGGACTTCCCACTTATCTAATGAATTCAAAAATAGGAACTCTTGAAAATTTGCTTGGTCCATCTAAACCGAATTGCCTAGGCTAATATGAATCGAATGATCATGAGCTTAATCTATACAAGATATTGGGCCACGAGGCCCATACCAATTTGTTATTCTATTTGTAATTAGGTTTAACATTCTCTAAATTTATATAAAGAGAATAACGTTGTATCTTGAAGTTTAATAAACGGAATATACCAATACAAGTTTTTTGACACAAGATAATTTAAATCTCTTAAGAACAGAAAATTTGAAGCGCTTAAAATTTGTTAGTACATTTTTTAGTATGGGTCTAACTCAACACCCAAAAACTAGCTCAAAAGTGGAGGATTGCCACATACTTATATATTGGTCCACAAATCTCTCAGCTTTCGATGTGGGACAATTACATCTAATAAACCCCCCTCACGCTCAGGACTGGACATCTAAAGCGTGAAGTTTGTGGGACTGGACATCCACGGATGGTCCCAATCAGAAAATTGAAACCTTGGGCTCTGCTACCATTTTAGTATGGGCCTAACTCAACACTCAAAAACTAGCTCAAGAGTGGAGGATTGTCACATACTTATATATTGGTCCACAAATCTTTTCGCTTCCGATGTGGGACAATTACATCTAATAGTACAACAAAGATTTTATAAGTCGTTTGTTGGGTAAACATAATAATACATTATAAACGTTACTGTCTGTTGTTCATTTACATTGGTCAGTTCACAACTACATATAGTACTAAATAGATAGCTACATAAACATATGCAATATAGGACACTTTCAACAAGAAAATTAAATGGCATTTATGTAAGTATCTAATCGTTGCGATGAGTTTGTACAATGATGGATACAACAAATATCCGGCTGTGAAAATACTTGTGACTTTATATACATCGCGGGTAATGAATTTCTTTACAAGAAATTTAAAGTTTCTACGTTACATGTTACATGTAACATATGATAAACGTACTAATAATAATAAAAATACAATTTTTATAATTTTATAAATCGTACCTCAACTGCATAAATTGTGGGTTTGCAATTATATATCTTAGGGTAAATAAGTGAGATTTTTTTGTAACACCACTATATTTTTTTTTGATAATGGAAAAGGTTAAACCCAGGTCGATGACGAACTAGACCTAACCCCTGGGTGTGAAATCAGTCCACGGATAGACTCCTTTGGTGGGTATTCAAACGAGCCGAAAGCAAGGACTCATATTCGTGTTGGTGAGCAGAGACAGCGTGAGGTAGTTTCTTCCGGAAGGTTTCGAACTCGCAACTTGTTCCCAGAAAGCAGCTCGTCCTTACCATTAGACCACAATGTTCCGCTCGAAAATTAAAAGATTAGAAAGTTTCTTTATTGATATTGAATGGAAAGCAAGAGATACAAAGTGATTAGAGTGATAAACCCTAATTCTAACCGTTAAATATTTGATTCACTTAGGTCGAGGGTCATAAGTTTAAGTTATGGTTGCCCCATCTTGCTATAGCTTTACACCTTGTATTTACCATAGATCGTAAATATCTGTGTATATCTTTAGATATTTAGGAGGTCTGCTTCCGGATTCAAAAGATAAGATTGTCGTACTGCTCTTAAACCGGTATAATTTTTTTATGGTTTAATTTACTCCGAACAATATATAAATATCTTTTATGTAAGTTAAAATGGTCCCAACTAACACATTGAAAACGTACGAATATACTTGTCTCAATATTTGTTTCTTATTTGGCCCACTTCCAACTTGACCGGCCACTGACTAATGCAACTGCAATTTTTAAAAATAGAGTGACAGATCTTCAACCAAACACTTATCCGTAATAAACTCTATCTCTCTTTAAGGTCCTTTCTTCTTTTTTTTTCTTTTTTTCTTTTTTCTTTTGGTTGTTGTTGTTTATTAAAGTTTCTCTTTGTTAGTTTCCTTTTTTGGATTCATTAATCAACTGCATAGATCAATATGAGGAAAATCACATGATTCTAGCACTCTTCTTTCACGTAAAGAGTGTAGAAAGTCTACAAGCCATTAAATTTCAATTGTATATGACAATTAGGTATAACACTCTATATGAAAGTGTGCAAGTTGTGTGGTTACGCCAAACAATGAGAACATATACAATTAATTGGTATAATTGTTTGGAAATAAATTAGTTATTAATTTTTTTATGTTTTGTTCTCGATTTTTAGTTAGTACGCTGAATCGATGTTCATTTATATTTTTCCACTACGAAAATTTGTTCCCTTCTGAACATAATAATACTCCTTCTGTTTCAAATTAAGTGATGTCTTAGGAGTATTTTTTCGTTTTAGTTTAATGCTTTCGCATTTCTACGCAAAATTCAATGATATTCGATGTCTGTGTAAGTTGTGCACACAAAAAAAAAAATTTACTGGTAATGACTATTGGTATTTTGCAGTTTAATTTTCTATTGCTTGAATTAGCTGTAGTTAATGTTGTTTTTTACAAAAAAAATAAAACGAATAAAAATTAACGAATCTTTAATCGGTGTGTAACAAACTTAAACATCATTTATTCTCAAACAGAGAGAGTACTAAAGTTCTTATGAAACTAAAATCACCTCCAATGGGGGTTCTTAGGAGTTTCTTAGAAACCAAGAAAAAATAATGTTGGACCTCACCTTTTTTATAAGAACCGATCCTTATATAAAGAGTTTAAGGATTGATTCTTGCATTGTTCGCGGGCTCCACTGACACGTGGCGGCCCACGATTGGTGTCCTTTTCAATTTTTTTTTAAACAGACAAAAAAAATAAAAAAATTCAAAAAACTTTGCCTATAATTCCTAGCCACCGGAAGCGCCATTGGAGATGCTCTAAACTAGTCGAGCAAGACTCGAGTGATAACAATTACTACGACTCGAGAGTGATTACAAATTACTAATTGCTCTATATTAAACATGATTGATTAATTTTCAAATTGTTTGAATCGGTTCACCGAAGTATTTATTACCATCATGGCAAACAAAAATATTAACGTAACCAACTTTTTTGTTTTAAAGGTGTTCATTTATGGCTAAATGTACAACATTTTTTTTTATATATAAATAGTAGCCTTAAAACGCAAATGATCGCGTTTTCCGCGGCACAAACGCCTTCAAACGCAAATCATACGTTGCTTATAAATTAAAACCCACCCAATAACCAATTGTTTTTATCATATGTTCATTTCAATGGCAAATTTCAAGCTTCCTTTGCTTATAGTTTTCGTCTTTTCTCTCTACCAACTTCATTTTCACGATGACTTCTCCTCTTCTTTTCCGGTCAATATCGGTTTACTCATCATATCTATCTTGTTATTTGCCTACTTAACCACCCGGTCCAAACCGGTTTACCTCGTCGATTTCTCATGCCACCAACCTACCGACTCTTGCAAAATCTCATCCCAAACGTTCTTCAACATGGCCAAAGGTGCTCAACTCTATAGTGAAGAAACAATCCAATTCATGACTAGGATACTAAACCGGTCCGGTTTAGGAGATGATACGTACGCCCCACGTTGCATGTTAACTTCTCCACCAACACCATCAATGTTCGAGGCGAGGCACGAAGCCGAGTTAGTCATCTTTGGAGCTCTTAACTCGCTATTCAAGAAAACCGGAGTCGAACCGAGAGACGTGGGAATCTTCATCGTAAACTGTAGTTTGTTTAACCCTAACCCATCTCTTTCATCAATGATCGTGAACCGGTACAAGCTCAAAACCGACGTCAAAACGTATAATCTCTCCGGTATGGGATGCAGCGCCGGCGCAATCTCCGTTGATCTCGCTACAAACTTACTTAAAGCAAACCCGAACACTTATGCAGTCGTGGTGAGCACAGAGAACATGACTCTAAGCATGTATCGAGGCAACGACAGGTCAATGCTAGTCCCAAACTGTCTGTTTCGGGTAGGAGGAGCCGCGGTTTTGCTCTCAAACCGAAGTCAAGACCGAGTCCGATCCAAATACGTTTTGACTCATCTCGTACGTACTCACAAAGGAGCTAACGATAAGCATTACACTTGTGCAAGCCAAAAAGAAGACGACAAAGGTATTGTTGGAGTCTCGTTATCTAAAGAACTTACTGTTGTTGCTGGTGACACGTTAAAGACGAACCTAACAACACTTGGTCCGCTTGTTCTACCGTTGTCCGAAAAGCTTCGGTTTATTCTCTATACCGTAAAGAGTAAGCTTCTACGTTTAAAGATTAGTCCTTATGTTCCGGATTTTAAACTATGTTTCGAGCATTTTTGTATTCATGCTGGTGGTAGAGCGTTACTTGACGCGGTTGAAAAAGGTTTAGGACTTAGTGAGTTTGATCTTGAACCGTCTCGTATGACTTTGCACCGGTTTGGTAATACTTCGAGCTCGTCTTTGTGGTATGAGTTTGCTTACGTGGAAGCTAAAGGTCGGGTCAAGAAAGGTGATCGGGTTTGGCAGTTGGCTTTCGGGTCGGGTTTTAAATGTAATAGTATTGTGTGGAGAGCGTTGAAAACTATTCCGGCGAACGAGTCGTTGGTGGGTAACCCGTGGGGTGACTCGGTTCATAAGTATCCGGTTCACGTGACATAACTTTTGTTATTAGTACACGTGTCAAGGTAACATAGGTTAAATATATATCCCATTGTCGCTTTTTTTTTTCCTCCGTTTATTTAATGTTACTACGAATTATGTATTAAGACGAATTATCGTCAATAATTTGCTATATGTTTAAGCGTTTGCTCTTCAAACTCGGGGTCGTAGGTTCGAACTTCCAGACGTGCGATGTGCGCGTAGGTCCTGTGTAAGGGGCTATGAGATACCGGATCAATCCGTTGTGATCCAGACTCCTCGTATGTGAGGGATAAATTCCCGGTATTAGGGTAGGGCCACCGGGCCGGTCCGTTGTGTCCCGGTTTACCGATAATTTTTTTTTTTTTTGCTATATGTTTATTTTCTAAGATCTTTTAATATAAAATGGAGGATTTATAATTATTTCGGCCCAAAATAAAGATAAAATAGTCACTTTAGTTATAACAAGTTAACGGGCCTTATGTTAAAAGCCCAACAAGTCACTGATAAGTATAAACCGGAGTTTGATTCTACACTACCGCAAAGAAGAAGGACGGAGATAATTTGCATAAACCAATCGGAGTTACGATGTGGATCGTTAAACCGGCGCCGATGCCGGTTCAATTAAAACTATAACATGTGCGTATAAAAAATTATGATCATTTGTGCCTCATGAAAATTCCAACTTTTATTGTACCACGACGTTATTATTATTGTTACAATTTACAATATAATTTATTATAAAAAAGGACAATATAAGCACCAACATGGTATAACAAACATTGACACACACACATAATTTAAGAGGAGAGGACATTGGCTTAGAAGCTGGACAAGTTTGATAACTTGCAGATTGAATCTCATCTAAGCCACTGACACGTGTACAAACCCTAGCTTCTTTGTAAACTTTTCCGGGTCGACATAAGTAACCTTTGGTCGGAGCACAATGAGCATCCTTGGAACATATACACAATCCCTCCAATGCACATCCATCTTTTACGATCGTCACGTTTCCTTTGATCCCTAGTATCTGATCGGTCCATTCAGTAGAGAATAGACCGGTCGGATCATAGGTTTTTTTTACTTTCAAGAACGCGGGCGCGTTTTTGTACTTTTTAATCACTCCATCAAATGCTAAGTTTCTGTTTTTACCCCAATGTGGCAATGCATTATATTTGAACAATGCGATTTGCTCGATTTCTTCAATAAAATCTTCGTATACTCGCGGTGCTAGCTGGTCTTTGGCTCGGTAATAAGTTAAGTCAAAGTCTAGAGCTTCAGTTTCTTTCCCTAGATAAGCCCGGGATGATGTGACATAACGCATTAGAATACCATCATTGAGTTCAAGGCCACATAGAGATTCCGGTTCAATCTTTACGAGAGACTTGATGTCGTTGATAAAATTTTTGACTTGCCTGAGAGGAATGCTGAAAGTTGTTTGATGAAAAAAATTGCCTTTTATACGTGAATCCCATGGACACGCCGTGATTAATAAATCATGAAGACTATCAAGACATGTTCCTGACGACATCATACGGTCTTGGCTTCCAATGACCGGATAACCGGAGAATTCAATACCTAAAGCCGGTGAAATTTGAAACATAGAGGTGGAAGTAAGTAAAGATTGTATGTGAAGTCAATGAACATGTATAAGTAGAAATGATAAAATCAAGTACCATTGTTAGTCAGACCATATGAGGTAGTAAACAATGTAGATGAAATTATTTTGGCTTCCACACACTTCCAATATCCATATCCTAAAGCCTCTTGCGTCTCCTCTTGATTAGTATACAAGAAAACAAATTAAAGTTTTCTTCTTCTTTTTTTCATCGAAAACAAATTAAAGGTTTTTTTTTTTAACTAAAACAAATTAAAGTAACGTGTCGCATTTAATTTCTATAGGGAGAAATGATGTTTTTTCTAAGCAAAAGTATTGGAATCGTTACTTGATAATCTCTTGGCAACCATACATTAACTAGTACTACTAGTTAAACATCGGTTGTTGAACCAAGAGTGATTACTTTTTGGTTAATCAAGAGTTATAGTTTATACATCACCAATTCAAAAATTGCCTAATTATCCCTGACTCTTCTTCAATTATTGACCAACTAAATCTAATAAGGCCATTGATGTAAGAATTTGGTTAAGATATATTGGTTTTGGTTTTGGTTTTGGCTTTGGTTAATGTTTTATTTTTGGGTAAAATTAATGTCTTAATGTTTATACATGAAAATGAAAAAATATTGAGTAAAAGTGCGACACATTTGGATCATTTAAGGGAAGACATAGACCTTTTCATGTATGATTTTTCAAAATAAATATATTTTAAATTTTTTATTAAATGTATCTAATAAATTAAAATAACTCTAATTAATCATTTACATATTCCAACAAACATATTAGAATATTCTAATATCTTTCCACTTAAACACTATCAAAATTGTAAACCAACACAATTTAAAATCATCAATTTTCAGCAAATTTAAATATAGTTTGTTTTCAAATTTAAAATAAACCCATAACTTCTAAAATAATTATATTACAATATTATTATTTTCTAAATAAAATTTATTACAAAAATTCAAAAAACTTATAAAGTGATAAAATTTAGAAAAATCTAGAAAAATTTATAAATAATTTATATAGACTATAAAAATTTAAGTTTAGTCATCTGATGTTTTTTTAAATACTCTAACGGGTTTTGTTTCACGGTATTTTGGAAATTGAATATTATCCGAACTGAACCCATGCGAGTATCCGAGAAAATCTGAAAGTTCGAAAATCTCATATCTAAACCGAACCTAGAATTCGATATAATTGAAAATTTTAAAAGTTTTGAACCTAATTCCGAATCCAAAACTCGAAATAACCGAAAATTATAAATCCGATACTCGAAAAATCTAAACATGACTCATAATATATAAAATTATTATAAAAAACTCTCGTGCGATTGCATGGGTCAAAATTCTAGTATCATGTTAAACATGATGAACCTATTTTATCTTTTATTACATGCAAACACTTAAAAAGAATATCTTTAGAGAGAAGGATAGGTAAGTACCTATTGATCTTACGGTTTCTATTACCGCAGAGAAATGTGAACGGAAGGGCAGAAAATCAAACAATCCGTTGCCTGACGTGTTGGCCGCTACTCGGTCGTCCATTCTATACACCACTTTGCCTTGGCTCGGTAACCATATAAAATCCGCAAACTCATGTTTCTTTCCAAAAGTCACGGCTTGATCCCCAAAATCCGAATCGTTTGTCATTGTATATGTTAACGATCTCTTGAACATTGGTTGTAATTTGAAAGTCACCTTCCAAAAAAACATTGTCAATAAAAAAATGTTTATTGTAACGTCTTAGAACTATACTAGATAAGGTTTTGTGTGATACACGAGAAATTAAATATAAAAATATAATTAAAAATATAGGTTTTAAAGTTGAAATCCATATAACTATAACCCGTAAATTTAAAATGTCGATTAAAACATTATTAGTTATTGAAAAATTATGAACTACAACCAATATTAACTAAATTAATAAAAAATTATCACATGAAACAACGTTCTTAATTAACTGTTATAATTTTTTCGCATATATAATAATTAATATTGAATTTTTTAATAGAAAAATATTTAATATTCAACTTCAGTGTTTAATGGAAATAGAAGGTCAAATAGAATATTTATTTATATTCAACTTTCAATGTTTAACGAAAATAGAAAATTTACTTATTTATGTAAAATATAAAATTTGTTTACAAGAAACTGAAAATTAGAAGTAGTTGACATCCGATCGATTAATGACACGTGTTGAAATCATAAGAGCTATAATGTCAAGCTCACGTCGAACGCATTCCGCTTTATATAATAAGAGATGATGTTGTTCTTGTTACATATAAAACTATAAAGCAACTGTGAAAAAATATGCTAGACGGGCTCAATTGGGTGAGATTTTTGAATTAGATCGTGCAACTTCCTTGTAGAGTAAAACCAATAAAATGAAATGTAATTGATCAAACCTGTGAGATAACCCCAAGAACGCCAAGGGAAACTTTAGCCGCATTGAACTCGTTAGGAGTCGTAGCCTCGCTTAAAACTCTAACCTTAGCAAACCCATCGTTGACCGAGCCAGGACTAACTATCCTGATCTCGGTCACATAATCATGTACTGCACTTCCTTTACCCCACAATGAGCTCCCGTGGGCACCGGTTCCCATCAAACCACCCACGGTGAGTCCCCACCAATACGGTGCATATGGCAAAGCTAGGCCAACCTTAGCCGCTTCGGCTATTAGCTGCCTAAGCGTCACACCGCTCTCAACCGTCAAGGTCATGGCCTCTGCGTCAGCTTTTACCGTATGGTTTAGCAATTTTGTGCTTATCAATAAGCCATTAGTTCCATCTGTACACACAAGCTTAGTGATACTATGGCCGATTAGGCCGAAAAATCCTCCTCCGCTCCTCCGCCGAATCGAATCCCGACGAACCGAACCCGAAAGAAAAGGAAATCAGTGGATCCGACGTGCTCCGGGCGATTCAGAGAGCGACGGCAGAGAGGAAAAAATCGAACGGCGATAAAAAGAAGAAGAAGATAACAAGTGTGGAGCTATCATCCTCTGTGGACGAGTTCACTGAAGATAACGGCGTTCATTACAGTAACGTGAAGCCGTTAAGGATCAAGAGTGATTGGAAACATAGATTAGAGAAATTCGAGAAACTTCTCAAAGAGTTTCAAGAGACCGAACTTTGACTTTTGACCTCTCTTATATAAAAAGAAAAACATCACATTATTATTCGCAAAATATTTTCCAATTTCTGCATTGTAATTTTTCAAATTTTACTATATAAAAGTATTTCAATGTGAATATAAAATAAAATTATTATTATCATTCATGCTTCACGAAAATTTCAATTTTTGTTGTTGTTGTAATGTAATATTTTATTCCAACAAAATAACCATATTTACAATGAATGCGTCCATATCAGAATGTTTTGAATTCAAAATAGAAAGTAAGAGACTCAAATTTGAGTGTCAAACTATAGCATTAGCATCTCGTCAAAACTCCCATCGCCAAAAGATCGGATAGATAGTAGTCGAGCCTTTATAGCCTTATCTATCTGGTTTGCTAATGCATGAGCCTGGATCGGAGGGTGGCAGTGACGACGTTGGTTACGCTCTAGCCAAATATGATGAATGGAACATTGAAATGCGAAACGAATCAAAACTTGTGGCTGATCATTACTCCGAGAAGGATAAAGGTGAACCCCAAATCTCTCCCAAGAGTAAGTGAGATTCTGTAGCATCAGATTCCTTACCGTGACTCGCCATATATCTTGAGAAAAAGAACAATCGAAGAACAAATGCGATCTTGTTTCCAATGGAAACGAACAAAAGACACAAGATCCTACCGCCCCATTATTCCAATTAATCACTCTGTCTCTTGTTGCTAATTGGTTTTTGAAAGCTAACCATGTTAAGAACGCATATTTTGGTACTGAATACTTGAACCAGATGGTAGATGCCCACGAGACCAAAAGATGATGAGGGCGGATCTGGTCCTATGTTGCCTTGGCCGAGAAAGAGTCTTGATATCGGTCCGGACTCCATCTCCATAAGAACACGTCTCTCTCCTCAGATAAAAGCAAAGAGACTTGTTGTAGCATCGGAGCAATCATCTGTAACGAAGTAGTCTGCAAGCGGCGGAAGCTCTAACCTGATAAAGCAGCCTGCGCAACCGTGGCGTGTTGAGAGATCCTAAGGCTCGAAAGCCTCGAAATCCAACCATATCCAAGAGTCTACCCGTAGGTAACCAATTGTCATACTAAAAAAAACCCGTGTACCATCACCAAGCTCAACCTTTGTAAAGTCCAAAACTAAGTGACGAAAATTTCAACTTTTATTGTCCTACGGCATTATTATTATTATTATTACAATAACAACAAAAATAAGCACCAACTTGACATAACAAATATTGACTCACACACATAATTAAAGACGCAATCAAGTTTAATAACTTGCAACTTGATCCTCGTTTAGGCTACTGACACGTGTACAAACCCTAGCCTCTTTGTAAACTTTACCTGGTCGACATAAGTAACCTTTGGTCGGAGCACAATGAGCATCTTTCGAACATATACACAAACCTTCCAATGCACATCCATCTTTTACAATCGTCACGTTTCCTTTAATCCCTAGTATCTGATCGGTCCATTCAGTAGAGAATAGACCGGTCGGATCATAGGTTTCTTTCACTTTCAAGAACGCGGGCGCGTTTTTGTACTTTTTAATCACTCCATCAAACGCTAAGTTTCTATTCTTACCCCAATGTGGCAATGCATTATACTTGAACAACGCGATTTGCTCGATTTCTTCAATAAAATCTTCGTACAGTCGCGGTGCTAGCGGATCTTTGGCTCGGTAATAAGTTATGTCGAAGTCTAAAGCTTCGGTTTCTTTCCCTAGATAAGCAGGGGAGGATGTGACATAACGCATTAGGATACCATAGTGGAGTTCTAGGCCACATAAAGATTTCGGCTCGATTTTGACCAGAGATTTGATGTCGTTGATAAAATTTTTGACTTGCGTGAGAGGAATGCTAAAAGTTGTTTGGTGGAAAAATTCGCCTTTTATACGTGAATCCCACGCACACGCGGTGATTAATCCATCTTGACGACTATCAAGACATGATCCCGACGACATCATACGGTCTTGGCTTCCAATGACCGGATAACCAGTGAATTCAATACCTAAAGCCAGTGAATAATTGAAACATAGATGAGACTATTGTATGTGAAGTCTATTGTAGAAATGATAGAAAAAATCAAGTACCATTGTTAGTCAAACCATATGAGGTAGCAAACAATGTAGATGAAATTAGTGTGGCTCCCACACACTTCCCATTTGCATCTCTTAAAGCCTCTTGTGTCTCCTCTTGATTAGTATACAAGAAAACAAATTAGAGTTACGTGTTTAATTTAATATCTATAAAAGAGAAATTATGTTTTTTTCCTAAGCAAAACTATTGAAATCGTCATTTGATAATCTCTTGGCAACCATACATTAGTTTCACTATTTGTTAATACACCTAATTTTATTTTTTTGGTTTATAAAACACCAATGCAAAAATTACCTAATTACTTCTTTCTCTCCTTCAATTATTCACCAACTAACTTATTGATATTTTTGATTTTGATTAATGTTTTAATTTTTATACATGAAAACGAAAGATATTGAGTAAAAATGCGACACATTTAGATCATATAATGTTTTCTTTCTGTTTAAGGGAAAACATGATGAACCTATAATATCTTATCTTTTATTACATGTAACACTTACAAAATATCTTTAGAGTAAAGAATAGGCAAGTACCTGTTGATCTTACGATGGCTATTGCCGCGGAGAGTTGTGAACGGAAAGGCAAAAAATCGAACAAACCGTTGCCCGAAGTGTTGACCGCTACGCGGTCATCCCTTCGGTAAACCACTTTGCCTTGGCTTGGTAACCATATGAAATCCGCAAACTCATGTTTCTTTCCAAAAGTCGCGGCTTGATCCCCAAAATCCGAATCATTTCTCATTGTATATGTTAATGATCTCTTGAACATTGGTTGTAATTTAAAAGTCACCTTCCAAAAAAAACATTGTCAATAAAAAAGGTTGTTATTATAATGGCTTAGAACTATATATAAGAGTAAAACAAATAACAAGAAATTTTAATTGATCAAACCTGAGAGATGACTCCAAGAACGCCAAGGGAAACCTTAGCCGCGTTAAACTCGGTAGGAGTCATAGCTTCGGTTAAAACTCTAATTTTAGCAAACCCATCATTGACCGAGCCAGGACTAACCATCCTGATCTCGGTCACATAATCATGTACCGCGCTTCCTTTACCCCACAATGAGCTCCCGTGGGCACCGGTTCCCATCAAACCACCCACGGTGAGCCCCCACCAATACGGTGCATAAGGCAAAGCTAAGCCAACCTTAGCCGCTTCGGCTATTAGCTGCCTAAGCGTCACACCACTCTCAACCGTCAAGGTCATGGCCTCCGCGTCAGCTTTTACCGTATGGTTTAGCAACTTTGTGCTTATGAACAAACCATTAGTTCCATCTGTACACACAAGCTTAGTGATACTATGGGAATATCTTGTGGTTACACGCATCTTTTGTCCGGCTTTAGTGGCTGCAGCCACGATTGAGACTAGCTCGGCTTCGGTCGTTGGATATGCCACGTTGGCGGCTCGACACGTGGAACGGTCAGGGAAGGCTCCATAAGAGTTTGTTACCGTACAATTCTTGTTTCCTGACACACACTTGACAGGATCTTCAGGTGGTGTTGAGACCACCTTAAGCACTAGTGTAAATATGCAAACTAACCCGAGGACGGTGCGCCAAAACGCAGCGTTTTGAGAACGATGCGAAGGAGAATACCTAAACGCCATATGCTTATGAACTTTTGATATATAATCTTTCTAAATGTATTGGTTTGTGATCAATGTTTGTAAAAATGTTTGGTATGTATAGAGGTTGTGTGCCACAAAAGGCAGTACAATACGTTTAAATAATGGGTGAAAGTGGTTGCAAGATTAAAGAAAAATTGAATTGGATGGAAAAATTTGGTGGAATAAAAAAATAAGAAGAATTGTATCCTTCGTCTACTATTTTGAATTTATTTTTTTCAAAAAATATGACAAATGGTAAAATTAGGGAGGAATATAAAAGAATCCACATTTCTTTCAGTCTTGTTCTTCTAAAACCTTTTGTAAAAATTTCTTTGGTCTAGTGGTTAATCAATGGTTAATTAATGCTTATACATCAAGAGTTCAGATGATCGATTTTCCGAAAATGCACGATTTAATTGCAAATTAATGGAGACAGATTTATAAAAAATCTTCAACGTGATGCAAGCGAAGACCGTTCGTCTTGGTGATATATGATGCCGCGGATGGAACGAAAAAATTTTACAGATGAAATAATTTTCTTGTAGTTGTTTTTCAAAATTTATAATAACAATAGTAGTATATTTTATGCGATAAAATAATAGTAACCATTTGCACCTATTATTTTGGATAGTTAAATAACAATACGTTGTCATGAGATGCTTCGATCATGCTAGCTTGTAAGATAATAGTAACTATTTGTCACGTTAGATTCATCATTTTTTTTTGTTAAAAGATTCATCATTTTTTACTCTGTTAGTTTCAGTTACCATATAAATATATAATCTTTTAATCGTAGTCTTAATCACATTGCTGTTTGGCTGTTGCTCCTTTATCTTTAATTAAAATGTTTTAGTCAAAATATTAGCCTCGTCATCTAATGCATTTTTTTGCCTTCAAACGGGCATTTAAAAAATCTTATTAAGTGCATATTTAATCAACTAAAACTTTTATATACACGATAAAATCAACAAGTAACAATCATACAAATTTCGTATCACTTAAGAACTCAACTGCCTGTGAAATGCCTTTTGACAATATCAAACTATATGCATAAAATAGTTATAAAGTAAGACCAATTAGCGTACGGTTTTTATTTATAATATACAAACATTAGCGTACGAATCTCTTAGTATTTCAATAAATCTAATCTGGCTGCCTTGACAATATCAATCTATTATAATACAAAATATTTAGTTGAGTTTTGTTATAATTTAAAGATACATTAGTTGGGTTAGTTTGACCTAAATTTTAGTATAGACTTATTATAAAATGTTTTCATATTATGCAGATGGTTATCTAGTTAGAGGGATAAATAGATAGAATTACATCTAAAAGCTAGTTCAAAAGTAGATGATTGCCACATATTTATATATTAGTCCACAAATCTCTCAACTTTCGATGTGGGACAATTATATCTTAATACATCCCCGTCACGCTCAGGATTGGACATCTGAAGCGTGGGACTGGACATCCGCGGATGGCCCCAATCGGAAAGTTGAAACTTCGGCTATGGTACCATATTAGTATGGGTCTAACTCAACATCCAAAAGCTAGCTCAAGAGTGAATGATTGCCACATACTTATATATTAGTCCAAAAATATCTCAACTTCCGATGTGGGACAATTACATCTAATAGTAAAAAATTTCAATTTATTACAATTTAAAAATAAACATTTTTCTATAGTGACAATATACGATTATGTAGAAGAATAAATGGAATATTAGAATATGATAATTATTTTAAAAATTTTCACATATTGTATTCTATTGACCTATTTGTTTATTTAACTTTATTTGATTTACTTATAGGACAAATGCAAGACGGAAGATAAGAATGCCATGGTACGCACGTCTTTCATAAGCCGGCGTTTTCTTCATACTTAAAAAATTTAGACAAAGTGACAAAGTCTAAGACTCTAACTTCCACCGGTAACATCTATGTTAGCTTTTTCTTTTTCGGTATGGGTGCTTGTACATAAAATTTTGCTTCCTAGATAATCCTTCTAGAAGATAGAAAATGAGAACTCGAACAATTTTTCTAGTTATTTCGTTCTTTATTTTTATTTAAAAACATAATTTTTAGGAAAAGTACTTTGTTTCTATCGAGCTAAAACAATATAACATGTCGATATCTTTAATAAACAATATAAAACTCTATATCAAACAATGAATAGAACTGAATATTTAGTTATGATTAGAAAGAAACTTTTCTAACTTTATCCATGGATCTTTTTGTTATACTTATTGAATTGGAAGTAGTCAAAGTATTCTTAAAAATAAATTAGCCCTTGTCAAAGCTCAATTTTTCTATTTTTGTGAATTACTTAAACATTCAAAAGTTTGTCTCATCATTAAAAATTTAAAACCAGCAAAACTAATTCCAATTTTAATTCACCCGGACATTGTTATTATTTGGTACGACCCCTAAAATATTATTATTCTCATTACAACAACATTAGCAATAATTTGTCACAATAAATATCGAACCACACATAAAGATATGATATAAGAAGCAATGAAGATTAATAACTTACTGACTGAATCAGACCTAAGCCACTGACACGAGTACATACCTTAGCTTCTTTGTAGACTTTGCCTGGTCGACACAAGTATCCTTTGGTCGGAGCACAATGAGCATCCTTGGAACATATACACAACCCTTCTAATGCACATCCATCTTTTACTATCGTCGCGTTTCCTTTAATCCCTAGGATTTGATCGGTCCATTCGCTCGAGAATAAACCGGTCGGATCATATCTTTCTTTTATTTTCAAGAATTTTGGCGCGTTTTTATACTTTTTAATCACTCCATCAAAAGCAAAGTTTCTATTTTTACCCCAATGTGGTAGCGCATTATACTTAAACAACGCAATTTGCTCGATTTCTTCAATGAAATCTTCGTAAAGTCGCGGTGATAATGGATTTTTGGCTCGGTAATAAGTTAGATCAAAGTCTAAAGCTTCGATTTCTTTCCCTAGAAAAGCCGGAGAAGATGTGACATAACGCATTAGGATACCGTTATAAATTTCTAGTCCACATAATGATTTTCGTTCGATTTTGACTAGAGATTGGATGTCGGTAATGAAACTCTTGACTTGCGTAAGTGGAACACTAAACGTTGTTTGGTGAAAGAATTCGCCTTTTATACGTGAATCCCACGCACACGCGGTGATTAATCCATCTTGAAGACTATCTAGACATGATCCGGACGACATCATACGGTTTTGGCTTCCAATGACCGGATAACCAGTAAATATAACACCTAAAGCCGGTGAATATTTGAAATATAAGGTCAGAGTGAGTTAAAATTCGATTTAAAATCAATGAAAATATGTTTGCAAAAAAAACTTTATATGAATATAATTTCAATTTGTTACCATTGTTGGTCAAACCAAATGAGCTAGCAAACAATGTAGATGAAATTAGTGTGGCTCCTGCACACTTGCCAGTCGCATCTCTGAACGTTTCTTGCGTCTCCTCTTAATTTATATTAAACAAACAAACAAAATGTTATGTACTATAAACATTGAATAAATAGACACTACAAGAATGTTATAGTTTTTATAATTATGAATTTATGGATTTTTAAATTTCCGAAAGTTTTGAAATTTAAAGATAAATTATTTGAGACTATAAATATATGTTAATGACTGAATTTTAATTTTGGTAGGAAATTGGTCACAATATTTAGTCAAAAAATGGTACAAGTTTTGATAAGAAAATATTCACAAATTTTGATCATAAATGGTTCATAACATTTTCGACTAACATTTGACCAATTACTCGACCGAGAAAATATTCAAACTATTTTACCAATTGTTTTCATCCAGCGATTTCTGACGATATTTATTTGGTCAAAAATTAAATCGAAAGGTATTTTTGATCAATTTCTAAGCAAATTCTTAGTAAAAAAAAATTTTCTAGTAGTGGGAGAGAGTTAGTTAATGGTAGTTTCATACATTTTATCATATGCAAACACTAAAAATTGCTTTAGAAGTAAGGATGAACCTGAGGATCTTATGATGGCTAATGCCACGGAAAGTTGCGAACGGAACGGCAGAAAATCAAACAATCCGTTGCCTGACGTATTGGCCGCTACTCGGTCGTCCATTCGATACACCACTTTGCCTTGGCTAGGTAACCATATAAAATCCGCAAACTCATGTTTCTTCCCAAATGTCACAGCCTGATCCCCAAAATCCGAATCGCTTCTCATAACATACCTTACCGATCTTTTGAACATTGGTTGCAATTTAAATGTCACCTTTTTCAAAAAAAAATATTGTAATAAAAACATGTGTGAAATTATTTTTTTTAGTAACTTCGAATATAAGGCCGATGACGGAGTTATCTGATGTGATGCTTGGAAAAATGTGAAATTTTAATGAAACTAACCTGAGAGATAACACCAAGAACGCCAAGAGAAACCTTAGCCGCATTAAACTCATTAGGATTCGTAGTCTCTTTCAAAACTCTAACTTTAGCAAACCCATCATTGACCGAGCCAGGACTAACCATCCTGATCTCGGTCACATAATCATGTACCGCGCTTCCTTTACCCCACAATGAGCTCCCATGAGCCCCAGTTCCCATCATACCACCAACAGTAAGTCCCCACCAATACGGTGCATAAGGCAATGCTAATCCAACTTTAGCCGCTTCAGCAATTAACTCCCTAAGCGTTACACCGCTCTCAACCCTCATTGTCATGGCCTCTGCATCAGCCTCTACCGTATGGTTTAGAAACTTTGTGCTTATAAACAAACCATCCGTCCCGTCCGTGCACGCAAGCTTAGTAATGCTATGAGAATATCTCGTGGTTACACGCATTTTTTGTCCGGCTTTAGTGGCTGCAGCCACTATAGCTACAAGCTCAGCTTCGGTTGTTGGATACACTACATTAGCGGCTCGACACGTGGACCGATCTGGAAAGACTCCATATGAGTTAGTGACCGTACAATCCGAGTTTCCCGACACACACTTGACAGGATCTTCAGGTGGTGTTGAGATTGTAGTAATGACTAGTATAGATAGATAGTGTAATATTAGAAACATGCGCCAAAACGCTACGTTTTGGGAACTATATGAAGTAGAAGAAGTAAATGCCATTAGTGTAGTGAGATCTCTATTCGAATGTATTGATGCATTTAGTGTTTTGTAGGTTTATATGTTTGGTATATTATAGAGGTTGTGTGACGTAAAAGGCTAGTTTTTTAAAGTGTGGTTTTAATTTATTATATCCAATTGCTGATATAATAAAAGAACTGAGATATGAGATGCTTGTAAGATAAGATTAATGATGATCATGTTTTTATATCATCTTCTTTCATTATTATTCCATCGATTCATCATCATCATCATCATCATTGCTTTTGAATCTTGAGCTTTTCAACATCTTAATGGGCCATTAAAAAGCCCAATTAGTTTGGTTTCAATGTGGATATGTTCTTAGTGGGCAAGCATCACATTTTCTAGAAAATAATTGAGTTTAGACATTTAAACACTAACCATATCGGGATTTTTTTTTAAAAATTAAAAATTAGCTGGGCCTGAAAATAATTTAACTATCAATGAAAATCTAACTCAACTTTTTGATACCATTAAATATTTCCACAATAATCAAGCATCCTCGTCTACTTTCTCTTTTAGCCGGTTTCAGTGGTCTATGATCGCCGTTTCCGACAGTGATTTTGTATGTTCTCCTATCTTCTCTATGTTTCTTTCTTTTCCTTTGTTCATGACGTTTTTTTTATCGAATCCTACCCTCGATTTGAGTGAATCTAGTGCCGGCTATCTTTGCGACGGTATCTTTTCTCTATGTCTACTTGTTTTTCTTTTTGATTCTATGTATGGTGGTGTTCATATGTGAGTTGTTTTTACCATCGAACTGAGGAGTGAAAAATATTTAAGTTTGTTTGACTCCTACATTAATCTCATGTCATCTTCCTCCGTCATCTGGATTATTGTTTTGGATTTTGTCACTCGGATATCTATAAAATGATTTGCAGAGAAAATAGAAGACTCATTATTTTCAAATTTAGTCATGTTTCTGGCGACGAATTTCCTTCACGTTCAAACTGCGTTCTTCTTAAGCCGCTATTGTGGATAAAAGCAGAGCAACCGTTGTGAAGTAAAAGTAACTTTGGACAGGGTTGTCATTAATGTTTTTCAGAAAAAACCATCCAAGACTAGAATATGTAACAACATTGTTATCTTTTTGGTTTATCTATGTCTTCTCTTTCATTTTGTAATTTGCAAGTCGATTTCTAAATCAATAATAAAATGTTCTCAGCATTAAAAAAAATGGATCTATCAGTCAATTGTAAAGAAAATGAAGTTTACTCTTATAAGGAAAACATCATCAAGGGGTTGCCCAATTTTTTCTAAAGTTTTTTTCTTATTGTGTTTGTGTGTGTCTTACAACTTACAAGACAATGTGATACGTGGAGTCTTTTTTTTTTAGATAATTATTTCAAATTTTATTTATATGATAACTTCATGTATATAATCAACACCATATGATTATTACGGAAACGACTATTAGTTATAATTATAGACAGCGTAACTAAAAAGATTAGACGGTCAAGAAAACCTAAGACGTATATCATTTCATATTATTCTCAATGGATATAATTATTGTTGTGGAACATTTCTAATAACCTTATTTAGACTTGTCATAAATGTTCAACACGCATGTATAGTTGTAGTTTTCTTTTCTTTTTTTATTGGTTACCCGTTAGATTATTTGACAAAATCCGATTCGTAGTCAAATATTCTTACTATTCTGAACAATGCGATTTAATGAAATCGAATTTTGGTAGGGATGCTCGCAAAGATGAACTTTTAAGCACTTGACTAAAACCATTTTCTCCTTCAAAGTTTAAAAATTAAAATTGCAAAGAGATACCAAATGAATTATGATATTTTATCCTTATTCGATTGAGTATTATCGGTTTATTGTTATTATAGACCCTAGGATAAAAAATATGTTTTATCCATATAATATATTGTTGAAACTAAAAATATACATACAATTTCTCTATAATTCCTTTTTAATCATTACAAAATTTAATAATTTAAATTATTAAAAATATTTAAATTTAGACTCCTTAACTATTGGGGCATGAAATGAGATACAAGGCTGATTTGAGGTTATCACAAAGTATAATAAACATCTTTACTATTAGATCTAATCTATCAAAGCCCTAGAAAATGTCTTTTCGATTATACACGTTGTAATGTCTCGATTACACATGCTATATGTTAGTTAAGTTTTTTTTTGTTAAAAATCATGCTCTTAACTAATCTTAATTAGTTCACGAATACGTTCTATGTCCATGATCCCTTTATGAAAAGCAATTTTAGCTAGCTTTTTAAAAGTGACTCAAGATAATTATTTGACTATCATATAAACAACAAAAAAAACTTTAAATTTTAATTGGACAGGTTAATTCGAGAAAGATATGTGATTCGATGCAATTAAAACTGCAGTTGTATTTTGTAACCACTAATGAAAACGTGCGGTTTATTTGTAGCTGATATTCATATATGGATCTGGTTCATAATTTCTTTTTTAATTTTTTTTGTTAAAAAAAAAAAAGTAAACCCAGGTCAATGACGAACTATACATAATCTCTGCGTGTGAGGCCAGTCCACGGATACACTCTCTCACTGGGTATTCAAATGGTCAAAAGTAATGATTCATATCCGTGTGGGTGAGCAAAAACATCGTGAGGTAGTTCCTTCCATCAGGGTTCGAACTCCCAATCTGTTCTCAGGAAGCAGCTCGTCCTTAGCATTAGGCCACAGTGTTCCACTCTTCTTCTTTAATTTACAAAAAAAAAAAAAATTGATTTGAGGTTTACCAAATGAATTCAATGTATGAATAAAGTAACACATGTATACTATTAAATCTAATTGATCAAAACCCTAGAAAAATTCATATTGATGATGTATCTCAAATACACATGAAGATCATGCTAATTAAAAAAATTGAATCTAGTTCCATAAAGTGGAAATATTAAAGCTCAAAGCGTAATATATAGTTTCGGGCCCGATTCAAATAATCACATCAATATGATGGGAAATTAAATTCAAGAAAAGAGAAAAACTAAACCGAAGATTCCAATCACCTTTTCTTGATTAATTTCTTTTCACATTTGGGCCATGAAAACCACTTTCGTGGTTCGTGAGATATATATTAATTTATATCTATATATTTCTTTTTGATAAACAAATTTATTTTGATAAAATATGTCTATATATTTCGACACACATGTTAGATCTCGTTGACACGAACTTGCACTATCTCATCGTGCCTATTCCGTTAATATATTTTTAACTATTCTCTTATAAAAGGAATCTTACATGCAGATTGTGCAGGACCGTCTTTTAACATGTGCGGTCGAATCGGGTTCAGATTTAACAAAAAAAAAGATTCTTTAAGTTTTTTTTAAAATATAACTATAAGTTAAGACCTAAAACTTTAATTTTATAATTTAAAATAAAAAATTCAAGGTCCGAAATTATTTTTAAAAAGTAAACATACATAAATACGATTGTTAAATTTTAAAATTTATATTATATCATCAAATTTACCAATTGTTTCCGAACGGGGTCTAGAAATAGTTTGAGATACCTCTGAAATTGTGCCAAAGCTTTTTGGTGCCTTAAATCAATATATTTTTGGCGCCTTAGGAAAAAAATATATATTAATTTAAGTTTTACCAAAAAATATATAATCGTTATCATAGATAAATTGAAACTTGGTGCATTTTCTCAAACTACGCATTGAAAATTTTATATGATAGTTCTGTTACAATCTTTTGATGATTAATAATATGTGTTGTTTGGTTACGAAAGCAACATATTCCACGGTTATTAGAGGGCGATTGAGTTGGCTTATCACTTTCTCATAATGATCTTTTAATTTGTCTTCCTCCATAATCTTTGTGGGTTTGTTAAGAAGATAAGCTTTATGTATGATTAATGTGTAGAAACTTATTAGCAAATGGGTGAACGAGAGACACCAAAAGACAGTGAACTAAAAAAAAACATAAACATAAAATTTTTATACGTATACACCTTGGTAGATTTGCCCTCGAAAGTCGTTAGTGTAAGATAAATAAGTAACAAAAAAATATAAGATGTTCAAGGTAAAAAGAAGTAAATTAAAAATTCTATTTAAAAAAAGAATCAATTAATGTATCTATTAAAATCCATTTAGCCAGTTATAAAAAGACTGCAAAAATATCATTGGTCACATGCATACTAATATTGCTTAAAAATTCAGAAATATTTATATTTTGAAATTTAAAAAATTGAAAACATCTTATATTTAAAAATAGAGGGAGTACTATGTAAAATGCATGGAAAAGTAAAGCTATATTTTTCTTTAAAAAACAAATAAAAAAATCTTAAGAAGAGGTTAGAAAGTGATGAACTTCAAGCTAGTTTTTGTCGGTAAAGCCATTATATTGGGACTGTCTCCTTTTTGAAACGATCAGCAGATGGTGTGTTACAATCATTATTATTATATGCTAGTGTGTTTGTGTATATGTGCATATATAAATATGTAATTAATACATATGCACCATTTCTTTTTTGTTTTTTCTTATTAACTAGAAGATTTAGAGTATGTGGATAGAGTATGTGGATTTCTAATCCCCAAGACAATATCAGACCAGGTTAAATTTTCGTTTTAGACGAATCAATCCCTCCCATCACAACTCGAATCCAAGTCTTCCTCATCAATTCGAAGAGTTTTTTTTATCACTCGACTAACATTTTCGTAGTCATATGCACCACTTATTTGCGATAGTTTTACATATGAACCATTTCTCTTGATATGATTTTTGATAGTTTTATTTACTTGTCGAGTTTACATACATTGGTTTATAATTTGTTTTAAGAGAAGCAAAACAAATTCTAACTAACGTTGAATAATGTTCCCTGTATTAGTTACACTACATTTCCTCACACATAAGTGACAACTACAGTCTACATACCACACACACATGTGTACACACACAATGCATAGATGTTTGAATTTTCTCTTTCTTTTTCAAATAGTTTATATTCATCTCATCTTACTTACTTTAAATCTCGTTAAAAATATTGATATATGTCTGCAATATTACTTTATTCTTTTTTTCTTACATTGTGTTTGCTCTGTTCTGGAAATGAAAAAGAAAGCATTAGAATTTAACCAGCAGATGAATTCGCGTGAACAATGTTATTTTCTATATTTTTTAACTTATTTGCTCTCACACCTTTGCTGTCATTTTGTAAAAATCAGAAGTTAATTGATTATTTTTAACTTTTAAAATTTACAATGTTTTCTTAAATTGTTCATATCAAAAAGTTTTACTACTCCCTCCGTATCAAAATATTTTATGTTTTAGAGAAAATAATTTTGTATCAAATTAGTTGATTTTTTCATATTTCAATATAAAATTAATTATTTTTTTATGTTTTTAGTATTTTTATTTTGAATATTGTTTTATCATTGGTTGAATTTAGGTTAGGTCGATAATAATAGTGTTTTAGTTTAGAAAATAGTAAAAATTAAATGATTTCTTAATTTGTGTGCAAAGACCTAAAACATCAAATAATTTGATACAGAGGGAGTATAACATAATTTTTTTATTAGGAGGCTGAGAACTCTTGTTACTTTAGTCTCTCAGAACGAGATCATACCAGATAAGATACTCGCATTTGACGAACCAACTCTTCTCAACGCAACTGAAACCCAATAAACCTCTTTTTAATTCGAGAAAATTTTACTAGTACTGCGACAACACTTCGTTGGTTACTATACCATAATTTATATATATGGTGGCGTCCATTAAGAAACTAAATTTCCATCTAATTTAACATCTATTTTCCAGCATATTAAACGTCAACATATATACTCTACGATACACGTGCATGGTAAGGTTTGATTACATGAAATCAAGTTTATGTGAATATAGATTAGGGAAAAAATATGAACGTTCAACGTCCACCAAACACAAAAGTGATGAGATGAAATATATATATGACTTTTGAGTTGAGTTGTTGAAATTTTGTAGCCCTTGGAACATGCCTTTTGCTATACTTAGTAACACTTCGCATTTTAATCAATGATATATATTTGTGAATTATTATTTTTTTGTTAAAGGATATTCAAATTAAAACATATTTGTGAATTATTAAGGGGAAAATAGTCAACTTTATCGGAAGATATAGTGAATAGATGATATCTATAGACCCATACCTTAGAATTATCATTGTAATTATATGACAAAGAGAAGGGAAATTCATTTAGATAAGAAGGTCAATTCATATATTAATTGTGTTATCTCCAATTGTCGGATTATAACTAAATAATCATGTGTTTGAGAACTTTATTTTGGTTTTATGTGTAAAAGCAGTTATTATTGCAGTTGAATATTCTAGATTTTTAAACATTATATGGATATTTGATAACTTTAACACTAAAAGTTACTCCCTTCATTTCTTTTTAAATATCATTTTAGATTTTAATTTTGTTTCATTTTAAGTGTTGTTTTGTAGTTTTGGTGCATATGCTTGTTAAAATTTCCAATTTATCCATATTCTTTTAACTAATTTAATAGACAAATCAAACAAAAATGTATTAATTAAAGGTAAAACAAAATATTTAGTCATTTTCTTAATACGTGTAAAAAAACTTTAAACGACAAATACAAAAACGAAGAGAGTACTAGTAGTTTCACACTTTATAGCAAAAACAGTCGACCAAAAAACAAAAAAAAATTTTAGGGACTACTAGCTAGTACTAAAAAAGTTGATTAGGTTTTAAGTAATATGAAAGTATATAGTTGGATGATACTATATCAATTTTAAATGTCAAAAGTAACACAAGCTAGTAACTAAAATGTTAATACTAACACAAACTTGTTATTTTGCAAAATACTAATTTGAAAGCGCTTTATAAACCACAACTTTATGGTACTTTTCAAATATGTTCAAAATTGTATATGCAAAACTAAAAGATAATATTTATAATGCTAGCCTTTTAAACTAAATTTTGGTGGGATAAAATCATTTTCGTATGTATCAAATTTTCTTAGCTAAATAATTTCGATGCATGTGACTAATTAAGCGACATGCTATAATAGTCAAGAAAGATAATAATAGGTTGCCTTATCTTAAGTACCATATAATTCGATAAAATGTTCGATGTCGATTAATAGATTATGATTGATTTCGAAAACATAATTGTACTATATTTGTTTTTTACCTCCATGAGTAATTGAACAAGGAAGCATATACTATCATGTCTAGCTACTGTCATTAACGATAATCGTAATCTCTAATATAGAATCGATTGATAGAACTTATGATTAGAAAGATAATTACTATATCGTATAATTAACACAAAAAAAAGTTTTGGATATGGAAAAATATATTACACCACTTTCAACTTAGTTTATAAATAGTTCGAGTTTCCGACAAACTGTATATTATAGCCTTTTGGTCGTTATATATTCACTTTCTAAAAATAAGTTCCTATAGAAAAAATACAAAACATTCTTTTTCACGACATGGGTTTTGATATAGTTTATTGAAACGTGTTTATTTATTTCTTTTAGAAGCAAAACAATGAAACAACAAAGTGTTAATCCAGTGATAAAAGCCTCCTATTAAAATAGGAAGTCACGGGTTTGAGTTGTGTTGGAAGGATTTGACTCGCCAAAAACGAATATTTTATCTGGTGTGACTTCGCCCGGAAAGGATTAGAGGCACACGGATTCTAAATCTTTTGGTTATCAAAAAGAAAAACAATGAAATATTAGAAGACATTTTGATTAATGAGATAATAAAGCTAAACTCCAACTATAACAAAATAAATGACTCCTTTTTGTGAGATCTTTATTAATTTCCTCTTTAATTTTTTTTATATATAATCTTCCTTTTCTTTTTTACAATATTTCACATAACCACTGTAATTATCACAAATCTGACTTTCTTTTTTAATGTCTCAACAACCATATGGTAATAATGATTATATCTTTCTACTCAAATGTGAGATGTCTTGTGTGTGTTTGTATGTGTGTCTCTCTTTCTTTCTTTCCCTCCATTTTTCCTTATCCACTACCATTAGACACGTGGCAAAATGGGTCAGAAGCTGATGATATTGATGACGTTGTCGTGTTCCATAGCTCCATCTCCGGTGTATATAAACCGTCGTGATACGAACCGGATCGGTTTCGGTTAGGGTATGGAGATCGGACGGTGGACAAGGCGAGATGATGTTCTTGATCAACGGCTGCGATTGAGTATGATGTGGGCCCATTTAGCTGCGAAGCTACAAGCCGGTCTAAAGCGGCCCAGCTAGTAACGAAGCTAGTGTCGACCACGTTGCTGCTGACGTGGACATTAGTGTCCGGAGAGCTGACGTGGCAGTTGTTGTTGACTCTTTGACTATTAGGGCTTTCGAGGTTTGGGAGATTCATGAAAGGATCAAGATTTAGTTCTTCTTTACAAGATCTCCCCATAAGTTCAAGAAATTGATCAAGAGTATCATCGTTGTAGATTTGAGACGACATCGTCCTCGCCGTGTCTCCTCCGCCGCCGCCGCCGCTCAGGGAAGCTCCTCCGAGAGGACTGTTAAGGGTTTTGTGAAGGTTCTTCTTCTTGAAAATACGACATACCACCCATCCTTCGTCTTGTGATACTTCTCCAATAACACTCACCACCTTAAAATATTCAAAAATACAATAAAAATATTAGAGAAATTCATTTTTTAAATCAAGTTCTAGTGATCACGTTTCACCAAAATTTATTACTATTTTTTTTAAAAAAATATCAAAAGAGAAATTTGTTAAACATATAGTTTTGATTGTACTTTAAAATAAAAACCAAGATATTTCTTTGTAAAGAATGTTACTCAATAAGCAGCCTATCAATTAGGCACATGTTATTAGTAATAATATTTTTATAAGAGTCAAAAGTTGAGATTATGATGTAAGACTAGAACATAACAGTATCATACACCATATTCAAAAGACAAAACATATACTATGATCGAATCAAATAGATAAAGACCATATGAATGTTATGATAGTTTTGATACATACCTCATGAGTGGTGACATCTTCATGGGAAATAATGTTGTCGTCGAGTCTATACTCATGCATGATCCAATCAGATTTTTGGCCATGAGGAGCTCGACCTTTGTAGAAAACAAGAGTCTTCCTCATCCCAATCCTACGGCCATTACTATATATGATCTTGTCGCGGCCCGTTGCTTTCCAAAATCCGGCCGCAGTTGCTCGGTTAGTTCGTGTTCCGGTCGGGTATTTTTTGTCCTTGTGGCTAAAGAAATACCAATCGTTCTGAGGCGTTGTTCCTATTTTACACCTCTCTACATAACAACAACAAAAAAATTTATAAATATTAGGATAAAAACTACATATATTTAGATAATGAATGCAATTAGCTAATGTTTTTTTTTTATCAAAATTAGGATTCACTTTGTGTATAAATACATAGCACATTTTTTTTTTGTCAACAAACGGACCATAACAGGTCGGTTCGATAGGACATTAGCCCTACATATTTCCTCCACTTTGTGGTGGAGGAGGGTCGAACCCTGGTGCCTGATGATTGGCTATGAAGATTCAACCACCAGGCTACAATGTCCTCGGCAAATACAGAACACATCTTATTTAATAAACAAGACTTTCACATTATTTCAAGAAAAAAAACTTGTATATAATTAATAAACCAAGCCTATCTTTGGATCTTTGTGGTAAGTAACTCCTAATATAAACAAGCAACAACAGCGACTAAGTGTAGATTCTTTGTACTCTAGTCATATATTCTCGCAAAGAAGTAAGTAGTACATGAGAACGTCATGTATCTAAAGTAGTATAAACAAGACAACCATTTATGAAAAAGTAAACATTTATCAAATTTCGGAAATATTGAATTATGAGAGAAAATTAACACTAGTTTATAGCAAAATTATTTATGGAAATCAATTATAAACCTTGAATATCCCAAGGCTCAAGCTTGTTGAGATCGATTTCGCGAATAACATCAAGATCAATCGTGATGCTATTAACTTTCTTCCGGAGATAATACTGCAACAACTCTTCCTCGGTCGGATGAAACCTAAAGCCAGGAGGCACTTGAGATTGTCCGTTCACTGATATGCTCATAGATTCCGATGTCATGATCAAAGATGTCGAGATTAACTAATTCAAGAATCAAGATCAAGGAAGATAACAGAGCATACTATGATTTTTTTTTTATGTAAAAGAAAAATAATATTGAAAAGGAGAATGAGAGAGCTAGAAGAGAATGAGGCAATATATATATATTGTTGTCTTAAAACAAGATGCATGAGGAAAACACATGTGTCTCTTTTGTTTAACTTTTTTGTTTTTCTCCATTACTAAAAAAAACATTATTAAATGTTTTGGCGGACTATTTAAAAGTTTTATTTTTTTTTTTCATTTGTTTCTGTTAATTTAATACTATAAGGCTCTCCGGGAAATTTGTAATATCACTTTTTTCAATTGTAAATGATTATTATTCTTTTGTTTCCTTCTCAATTACTATTATTGTTTCAACTCTTGCTATTGTTTTGCTATTTTTCATTTGATAATAATTAGTTTACAAATGAAACCACGAGTCTCTCTCTAAAATGATTTTGGTTTCGCTTGTCTTTTTCAATAACTTAATAATCTAAAATGCACAATTATATGAATACTATTGTAGCGTCCCCGACCGCCTCTACCGTGTGTCCCGACGTCTCTCCCCCGGTCTACCCTATCTGACGGTCAGAAGCGCTACCTCCAGGAGGTTTTAAAGTCATGATTTATTGTCACTGCAATCACCACGCGATCTTTCCCCGTGCTTTTGTTCTCACTCGCACGATTCCAGGAACTGACTTTTTGAAAGGTCACTCATCCTAGTAGCGCTCCAGCACAATCATGTTTAATTGTGGAGTTCTATCAGGACCAGTGACCGAAAAGATAAGTGCACTTTGGTGGCATAGATAGTCAAATCAATTCTTTTAAACCCACATCACACACCACTATTACCATATAAACCGGAGTCTCACAACTATCTTCATCCATGTATTCAATATTTTCAAGAACTATATAAAAAAAAAAAGAAAAGCCATAAGAGCACCTATGGGAATTAATTAACTCAAAATCATGAAATGTTAAATATTATGAAAAATCTATCTCGATCTCTATCTCTTGTTTTATTTCTATATTTTTACATTTATGGCAACGACTAAATCATTGTGAAGATAAAAAAAAAAGGTGATGTAAGGAAAAAAGAGAAGAGGGCCCATAAGGCAACTAAATTGTAGGAAGCAAGGCCACATCGTAACGATGACCCTTGACCTTAAAAATCTCTATAGAAAAGCACCCTTTAAACAATTTTTTTTTTTTTTTGATAATTCCCTTTAAACAATTTAACAACCCACACATTGTTTTGTAATAGCAATACATTCATTTTCTTCCTTTTTCACTCTTTATCAAATTTATAGATATTTATAAATGAAGTCTTTGTTTATTATATGCACACATTGTATTTAAGAAAAAAAAGTCGACATATGGTATGCTAAAAAGTTTCCTTCGAGAAGATATGGCTTTTTTCATATTATTTCACAACATTTTTTTTTTGTTATTTTAGCCAAAGGAAAAGTTGATCATTATTAGAAATCATTTGATGTGACAAAGAGTTTTTTTGTGATGTAACGACGAGTTTATATATGTATTATGTGTGTTTATATGTGTTAAATATTGAGAACTACCTTCGAAATAAGTGGAAAATAATGCTATGAACGGTAGATATTTTGGGTTTGAGGAGATGATGGAGTTGGGCAATGAGCTTCTTATCCGATATGAGAAACGGCTACTAATAGATTTCTTTTTCCAACTATTAAATATATTGGTCTACAATGTTGTGACCTAATGGTAAAGACGGATGGGTTCGTGTGACAAACATCATGTTGAAGGAAACTACCGCGCGATTATCTCTGAAGACCTCACACGAATATAGATTCCTACTTTCGGTCCATTAGTCTGGGTCAATTAAAACATGCATAGAATTTATCCATAAATTATCAAAAAAGACTATTAGATATTTTTTTTAGTTGACATCAAAATTTAAGATCATTGGAGATGACTTTATATATCAAACTAAATATTAACAATATAGAATAAACAAATTAATAAAACAAGTGAAGTTGGTGATACATGTCAACTTGACAGAGTAATAGTATTTTCACATTATAAATATCATAATTACTTAACTTATATAAGCTTTTTAACTTATGAATTACCCAAATATTTAAAAAAGTTCTTTAGCAGTTGGTCGTTATATTCTGCTCGATATATAGTAATCATGACGTCAAAAGTCACGTAGTTAATAAACACTGTGGAATTGTATATATATATAAGTATGCATAGTTTTTTTTTGTAAACATAAGCAAGGTTAATGGAATTAAGTATAGTGTTAATGTGATTATTATCAGTGGGTTTGAAATAGACTTTAAGATTAGTTAAGAGGCCTTTTTGCAATTTTCTTAATACAGAATCATTTTGTTTCAATTTCAGAATTCCATGCTTTTAATCATTATTTTTTTAGCTTGATTAATGACATTGCACCCAACTTTTGTGTGTGTCTTAATATCGTGTGTTTATTGGTTCACCTTTTAAAAGCCAAAAGTTATAATTAATTATAAAAACCCACAAAAGTTTACAGGTCATTAATTAAATGTTTCTAGTGGCCAATACCAATCTGTTTTTGTAATTTTGGTATTATTTTTATACCAATTTGTTTTTGTACTTTTGGTATTATTTTTGTACCAATTTGTTTTGTAATTTTGTTTGATTAAAAAAAATTATCCTAATTTAAATGAATTTTTTTTAATAAGTATTAAGATTAATACAAAACTGCTACCTAAAAAATATAATATATTTGAAGATATATATATATATATTTATATTATTCTTTTTACATAAAAAGTACAATAACACTTTACTAAAAGGTTTAAGATATGAATAAAAGAATTAATTCCTATTGTATGATACTCTTACTCTTTGAGTGAAGTTTTCGGGAGATTTTTTCGTTTTTTAATATAAATGATGTTTTTAAATTTCAATGCAAAAATTTAAAGTTTTTCGAATCTTTTAAAAAGTCAAATTATGCAATATATTTTTTAATTGTTTGAGATATTTTAGTTAATTCTGCTTTTATATAAACGAAATAAAATGTATGATAATTTGTAATTTCTTAAATTGTGCATATACCCTAAAAATCATGAAAAATGAAAAGAGACAGAGTAACACTTTTACTAGATTACTTGGGAAAAAATAAAATTCACAGTAATAACATTAACTTCACCTACAGCTTTAGTTTACAAGGTATCATCATCATCATCATGAAATGAATTAGTTAAGTTGAAATTTGAAAATCTCATTATATATAACCATCAATATGCAGGGAAAGTTTTGAAAGTTTGCGAGGTGTGCAATTGATCGTGATCATTTTTTTTTTGAAGTTTCTTTACAAAATTGGCCAAAATTTTTTGTTATAATATAATAAAATGGTCAATTTTTTCGATATTATAATATAGAAACCAATTCTATTTTCTGCACAAGATAAAACCAAAGTTTGAGCCGGTTTTGTTGATATGTATATATTTTCACGTAGTTTTTTCGGGTTATTACGTATATAGTATTGGTATCTTTTTCCATAAGCACGTTAAGTATCGTAGTTTTCGTTGATGCATTTGTCAATTTATTGGCTAACAGATTGATGTCATAAAACTACCACATGCATAGTTCATATATATATATACACATGAACGTTCACAACAACACGCGCCCATAAAAATTTATATAAAAAACGCGTCTCTTATAGTATTCAATTATTCACTTGATTACATAATTATTTTTTCTTTCATTTCTAAAACCATAGTATATGTTTTTTTCCTTTCATTTAAACCATATTCCAATATCTAATATTCGATGGTAAATTTGTCATTAATTTTCTCCATTGATATAGATCTATTTTTCTCCATTGCACTAACAATAATTTAAATTATTCTCTTTGTACTTTCAACTGTTGAGTGTGGAATATTGAAATTTATATGAGAAGTTACAAAAATATGAACTTTCTTCTTCTTCCTCATTGTTTTTGTATGTGCAAATTCTCCTTGCGATATGCTAGAAATTTCTTAGGCTTGGTAAGTTTGTGTTTCTTTCTATTCATCATCCATAGATCATTATATTTTGTGCATCGTTTTCTTATCGTTAGTTTCCCTTTTTCTATAGTTTTTTCTCTCTACAGTTTGTATTGGTTTGTAAAAATTTGTCACCAAGGAAAATTGAACCGTGTTTGGGAGTTCAATACACTAAACACCTTATCATTTCTGCTGATTAATCTCTTTGATTTCAATTTAAGTATTTTATTTATAAATTTAATGGGGTGTCACTTGCACCCCCTTCTCATAAAGTGGATCCGCCACTGCGGGCTCGGACTCATATTTACACTGTAATATTTTCCCCATGCAGCAAAGCTACCTTTTCAGCTATGTTTGCTCCTCGAAATTTTCTAGTCGACTCTTTTTCGTTAGTTGCCAGCTTCTTTTCAGATCATTAGATACTCGTATTTTTTCGTTAATATTTGATTGTCGTTGTAGGTTTTTATTTTTTTGTCTGCTACTTGTTATCTTTATAATCTATTCCAGAAAATTAATAAGGTATAAATTTAACATTTTCACACAAACAAAAAGTTGGATATCTGATTTTTTCATGATTATTGACTTAACATGGAACGAACATTTTTTTTGGTAATCATGCAATGAACATTTTATTTTTAATTTTCTGATAAAGTATGAAATCATTATGAAAATGAAACATTTGTTTTACATTTCATTTATAACTATTTTTTTTGGTCAAGAACTTCCATTAATATATTATCAAGCTTTAGCAGAAACAGAGTTTAGAGTAGCAAGTAACAAGTGAATCTGCCAAGGGAACTGATGATTTAATATTATGATTTATGAGCCAAAATGACTTAGAAAAATAAATTTTAAAAAAACTCTCTAGAAGATGAAGAAAGTTTGCATGGGAAGCAATCTTAGTTTGGTGAATTTTCGTCAAAATTTGTTAAGCCTTAATGGTGAGACGTCATGCCTTCGCACTCTGTTTTCTTTAAATAGCCAAGGGTAAATATGTAGTTTCCATTGAATTTATACAACGTGTATTATATATCTTATAATAATAATATTTATCATTTGATTTTGTGAAAGAATATACTTTAAAGTTTAGTTAATGTCAACTTGACAGAATAATACTAGTATTTTCATATTTTAAATTAAGAAAACTTCTTCCAAGATAATTAGAGCGTATATTCAATCAATGATTTGGAGGAGTTTGTATTAAAATCTAAAATTTTATGTTATTCAAACAAGAATTTTAAAAGATCTATTGTTATTGGAGTTATTGGAAATTCAGTGTTATTAGAGTAGTAATTTTAAAATGTATCATCATATTTATTGTCATTGGAAAAAAATTAACTAATTGATTTTGAGTGACTTTAAGGTGTTTTACTAGAGTTTATCTGTTAAAATACAAATATTCAAATCACATGGTTTTAGGTTGGATTACAGGGAATTTAAAGAAAAAAAAAAACACGACAACTTTTCTAATTCACCAAAATTTTCTAAAAATAAAATTTTCTTTAATACTCGATTTAGTATACCCGTTTAATATTTTCTGAATAAAAAAGTTTGAGGTTTATATGCAACAACAAGAATAACTTGTTATAATTTGACATATAAGACATAAATATACAAATTGTGGAGATTGTCATAACCTAGTGGTTAATGTCCTAGTGCTCAGTTCAGAGATTTGGCTATTGATCGGATCTTGTCGATCCAAAATGTGACAAAAAAAAACATAAATGTACGTGCATGATAAAAAAAATACATAAATATATGTATATATCTTTTAGAATTTGGATTTTGTAATTTGTAAGAATACAGCTATATATGCACTAAGATAGTATTTCTTGGAATGTTTCAAGATACTCCGAACTATATAGATATATATCCCTTTGTGTTCTCTCCTTAATTTGCTTGAAGTTTTGAAAAAAAACACTATAAGGGTGTAACAATTAGTTTTGAGTTTAAAGTATCTTCTTATACTTGATTTCTTGTAAAAAAAACAATTAGTGAATATTCATATTCTTATAAAAAAATGTATCTATACTTACTTTCTTAACCTCGTCTATATATAGAGATTTTATTTCTTGAAATATTAGCAATGAAACAGTGCGTTACTCATTAAATCTAGACTTACATAACCTATGTGTTAAAAATGCATGACATGATTTTATATGAGTTTAATTCTGGTACGTGTATATCACAAAGTCATACAAGTCGTATGCATGAGAAGATATATTCTAGAATATATGAGTATGGATTCAAAAGATATAAAAAAGCCATAAGCATTACACAATGATTATCAAAATAAATATTTTCTTATTCGTTAGTTTAGTGATTTATTGTTTGATTATTGGCGTATTGTTATAAAGGACCGTCCAAAATTTGTATAATTTGTATGGTAAACTCTAAAAAAACACAATAAAAAAGTGAATAAATAAAGGGAAAACTACGTTGAGCAAATCGAAGAAAATCGTGGGGGAATAATATGTGAAATGGATGGATGATCTGTCATTTTGTAATGTATTCATCTCATATGCATATATACGTAGCTAAGACCTAACGTTGCCTAAAACGATAATGTTCTTTTATTAGATATTGTCGTAAAATTTCAAGATCTTTTGATA